>APFE031730854.1:58509-84346 GCA_000404065.3 Pinus taeda | reverse complement strand
AATTACTCTATCTTTATCTACATAAAGTTGATATAAAGTTATGTTAATTAATATGACCATTGAAATATTTTAGTTATTTGTGGCACTAACTTTTTGTTACTAATTTATTTAAAATAATGAACTAAAATGGAATAAATTACACATATCCCTAACGAAAATATAAGATTTTTTAATTTAAATTACTCTGTCTTTATCTACATAAAGTTGATATAAAATTATGTTAATTAATATGAACATTGAAATATTTTAGTTATGGGTGGCACTAATTTTTTGTTACTAATTTATTTTTGTTTTAAATATTACATGTCAGCTCAACATAAAATGAACACACCAACAAATCTAATCGACAAGGTTTGTGAAACAAAATTTTCAGTCATTCTCATAAAGGGAAACATAGAGGAAGGCTCAGGCCGAGGCTATTTAGAATTGTTTCTTTTATGCACTATTTGACTCAACTAAATATCCACTGCTAGCCATTCCACATAGACAAACAATGGAAAGTATATTTATGAAAAACTCTCGTAACACAAGTATAGAATTGTAGCGTGTTTTATACAATGTAATTTCCATTAATGGGTCATATACCACCCACTATAAACCATAAACATCATCGTGCATTTCAACGCTCATGTTTGGGACTACACATCCATATTCACTCCATTCAAGGGTCTATAATCCTCATGAGCAAGTCAAGAGCATTATGCCATTATAGAGTTAGAGTTGGTGGATGACTATCTCTAATCCAAAACATTTTTTATCATTGAAAATCCCTCATTAGCTAGTTTGTCGACTATTTTTCTACTAGTACACAAAACATTAGAGGGAGTTAAAACTAGAATTCCAGGAATAACATCTTGAATGTACTCAAAATTTCTTCCTAATCTCCAAGTAATTCATATTTTACTCATTGTTTATCTATATACAAGTTTTTGAGCAGATGAATGATTAATTAAAAGTCCCCTTCTGCTGCAAGTCAGGAGCAACCCTACTAGGTTGCAATTTTAAGACCATATTCCAAGGAAGTGAGCTCTACCGTATTTTTGATTTTGATGCTAACTGAACTTTCATAAATCCAAATGATCTTGCCTAGGTTGTTATATATGCTTCAGTTTCCGGCCATAGGCCACATCAGTAACACTCAATAGAGGTCGAGGCTAATTTATTGTCCAAGCATGATTTGATAGTGGGTGAGAGACCTAGTGATGGGGTCCGGAGCTAACCTTGAGGGTGGAACCTTCCCTTCCACCTAGCACTCACCACTTTCTACCAAGGTCTCCACACGATCTATCCTATATGAGCACACCGGTGGGGTTTAAACAACCCTATCAAATTTCCTAGGTTGAACTACGAGGCCACCTTACTACTCGTCGCCCACTGCTACCTACATCTTATTTGAAACTAAAGGTTGTGGGTAGTGATATTTATGGCAGTGTAATGTGGGCTTGACTATATGACCCACTAAGCTCACTTGTCAAGATTGTGGGAGTTCCATATGGATAGTTTAATGACATGGCCTCTGATGATAGGTGTGAAATTTAATTAAGTTTAACTTTTGATCTAGGGCTCGCAGTGAAGTAAGAGTGATGGCATTGAAAATATCTCGACAAGATGAACACAATGGCGACATTAGAAGTTAATTTCCTACACTTTCAAAAACAATGTTTTTTCTAACCCCATCTTCGTAAAAAACCCTGCAGATTATGTCAAACAACAAGTAACACATTTCTTAGCCCGAGAATTTGTAAGGGGGTGGAAGGGAGGTCGTTATAGAGTGGTATCAGAGAAAAGGTTCAACATTAAACCTAAAGAGGCTCATGCTCACACACACAGAGGATAAACATTTAATCTAATAATTTAATTGTTTTATATGCTTAGAACTGATACAACTGTTGGATTAACAAATTATTGACATGTTTTTTTTTTTTAATATGCACACTAACATGGGATTTGATTTTTTGTTTTTTATCGAATTTATAGTCGACATGCATATTGCAATTATTCCAAGATGATGAATAAACCTAATTATTTGATGCTTGGTTTGGCTGACAGTCATGTGCATGCGCGCGCACACACACACACACACATAGAGAGGGAGAGAGAGAGAGGGGGGGAGAGAGAGAGAGAGAGAGAGGAGAAGATTTGAAGTGAGAGATTTGATTTTTTTTTTTATCGAATTTTAGTATACGTGCAGATATTTAATTATCCCAAGACGTGATGATAAACCTATTATTTGATGCTTGGTTTGGCTGACAGTCTGTGCATGCACGCGCACACACACACACACACACACACACACATAGAGAGAGAGAGAGAGAGAGAGAGAGAGAGAGAGAGAGAGAGAGAGAGAGAGAGAGAGAGATAAAATTTCAGAAAAAATTAAAGGTTGGAGCAACAAATTTGTAGAGTATAACATGCTCATATCCTATCATATTCTTGAAGAGGAATCAAAGGGAAAAAGGTCGGAGAAGAATTCCATGACATAATGGAAACCCTTAGGAGTTTAAGAGTTGATATGAGAAGTTGCAAGGTAGATGATGATAGGATTGTCAAAGAACAAGAAACAAAAGGAGAGGTCAATGAAATGATCTTATAGAGCTTGTTATATTTGCAAAGGCAAAAGAAACATGAGCTCGGTGCCAACTATATAGCAAGGTACAAATCCAAGAAAAGTCCTTCTAGAATTTGGAAGCAAGGACTAGAAGAAACTGAGTAGAAGGCAGTGAGTAAAGGAAGAGGCACATGAATGATAGTGAAGGCACAATGAGTGGAGAAACCCCACTCAACACCCAAGAAAGAGAATCAAATAACCATAATCAATTGTATAATGCTTAAACAAGAAAACACCATCCACGAAGGAGAAGTGAGGGGTGCATAATTCTAAAAGAGATTAAGAAATCCAAACCCCTAACCTTTGAATGATAAAATAATAAGGATGGAGAAGCAAAAGCATGGATATTAGGCTTGAAGAAATACTTTAGTGTCCATGACTACTATGATAATATGAAGGCAAAAGTAATGATTTTCAATTTGAGAGGAAAGGATGATATATGGTGGGAGGATTAGGGAATTTCAAGGGCATCAGAGAGAAAGAACTATGCTTGGGAATATTTGAAAATTCATTTTTGTAATGCCTCCTCCCACATTTACCCTATTTTAAAAGCTCTCTAGGGTAAACATAAGATGAGTGTAACTATGATATGACCTCACCTCCAAGTTTCAATTATGGAAGTGGGGTCTACAAACTAGAAACTTATTGATACCCCTCAGGAACACTAGATCACCTAGAAGTTAGACAACAACCTCTGGTGGTCAAATCCTAAGTTGGAAGTTTTTCTCATAATCTTTACCTCCCAACCACACCCTTAACACACTATGCATGCAGTTGGATAGTAAATCTTGTGAAAAAAAGTTTCATCTCAAGATCTAACCACCAGAGATTGTTGGATGACTTTTGAATGATGTACTGTTCCTAAGGGGTATTAGTAAGTTTCTGGTTTGTAGACCCCACTTCCATAACTGGAACATGGAGGTTGGATCATATCATAGTAACACTAAGCTCATGTTTACCCTAGAGAGCTTTTAAAAGCGGGTAAATGTGGGAGGAGGCATTACAGAGTGGTATCAAATTAGTTCCATTCCCTGCAACCTTTCTTTTGATATTAATGTTACAAAGTGGTATCAAAATGAGGTTGGAGCACTAGACCTTAGGGTGAATGTGACTAGATCTTAAAATTTTGTGATCCATGCTGATAATGAATATGTCTTTGAGATTAATCACATGGCTAATATTTGGTCGACTAATGTGGTTCATCCTGAGGACAATGGTGAAAAAATTGATCTACCCAATAGTTTAAATAACAGAGCCGCATTTGGGTCAAGAGTTAGACGTTAAGAAATAGTTAGCATAATAAAATTAATATTATTTAGGTATTAAAATTGAATAATAAGATTTAACATTTTAATTATATAATTTAATAATTAGTCATTATGAAATAACTATTAGAAATTAGAGGTTAGGAATAAGCTGTTATAAATTAGTTGTTTGAACCATTGAAATAAAATTATTTATTATATTATTTTTTTTTCATTATTGTTATTATTTTCAAATTAAATTAGATTGGACTAAATTAAAATGATTAAAATAAATATTTAGTCATAGAATATGAATGAATCTAATTATATATGTATAGTGATTATAAAATCAGATTAATATTGTTAAATCATTATTAGGGTAACAATTAAAAAAAAAGAGGCAATTAAGGAGAGAGGGAAGGAACCCAACACTTGCTTAATTTCCAACCATCATCCATGTTGAGATTGATTGCATGTTTCTCAATCTCAATGGCTTCTCTCAGCTTCCTATGGTGGAAGTGAAAAACCCTAGCGATGACCAGATAATTCTTAATGCATACATGGTGCTTATATTTCTTAGCATGCTCAACCAAAGCTGAGGAGCGAGAATGATTGTGCTTAATGTATGTTTCATGTTATTAAATTCTTTGGTTAATAGAGTGATCGTTTTTCCCATGTAGGGAATCCCACAGGAACCGGGGATAGAGTAAACACATTTCATGCCTTTAAGGTTTACAGGGTCTTTAACATATATAAGGGAGTTTCTAATGGTATTAAGGGGCTTGAAGGAAGCATAAACTTTATTCTTTTTAAGAATATGAGAAATCCTATCAGTGGTCCCTTGGATAAATGGAAGCTACACACTAGAGATAACATCATCACAGGTAAGCTTAACACTAGATTCTTTACAGGATCTTTGAAAATATTTGAGGCCTTGATGCTTGCTATAGCCATTATTTTGAAAAACTTTTAAAAGATGATACTTTTCTTCTTCCAAGTGATCCTTATCTGAAATCCTCAGATCGCAGGTGGAAAGAGTGTTGAGAAATATGAATTACTGTGCCATAAAATAATTAGAACTAGCATGAAGGTATTGTTCCGTGTAAGTTTTTTTGTGATGAACTTGGTGAGAAACATAACCATTTACCATTTTATAAAGGAGAATATCAAGAAAGGAAGGCACCCATTTACCTTGACCTCCATCGTGAATTTGATGGATTCTGATTGGGAATTGATATGGCTTAGAAACAAATCTAATTTTTCACGACTATGGGAACAAACAACACAAGTATCATCCACAAATCTCTTCCACTGCTTAGGGATAAATTGAGAAGAGGCCAAATATTTGATCTCAAAATATTCCATGAACAAGTTGGAAAATATAGGGGAAAGTGGATAACCCATCGCTACCCCATAGATGTGTTCATAGAACTCACCCTGGAAACTAAAGAATGTAGAGGTAAGGAAAATACCAACCAATTTGGCTGTGTCATTATCAAAGAACCGGTTTATGACATTGACGACTTCATGAATAGGAATATTAGTATAAATGGAAACAATGTCAAATCTTACTAACAAATTCCCTGGGTCAAGCCTTATATATTTAACTCTTTAATGAAGGAAGCATAGTCTTTAATTGTTGAAAATAGCAACAAGAAATGCTAAAAATAGCATTGCTATAGATAGCATTTCAGGATATATTCCAATTTTAATTTGTCCTTGAATTAAAATTGAGAAATAAAATTTGAATTTAGTCTCACCAGTTGTTTGAAAAATAATTAATTAATTCATCTTGAGTTAATTAGTTGGTGAAAATCAAACTTGAAGTCTTTGTGAAGACATGCAACAGTTGTACCTTTGATTGAGGAAGTTATCCCTTAATTAAGGAGATAACGATGAGTTGTATTTGAATTGTAATTAGTTAGCTCAATTAACTAAGTTAAGTCCAGTTAAATTAGTTCCAAACAGGTTGTGGAACTAATTGTGAGTTTAGTCAGTTAATGCATGCATGCATGCAACTAGTGTTCTCCAGATAACTGAATATTCTCTCAAAAATAACTCATGCATGTCAGTTCAGATAAAGACCCAGTTGAGATTAGAGGCAGGGACAATGTACTATCAGTTGCTAGAATATTCCCACGTGAATATCTCTTGCATGCAGAAAGAATTCATTCCTTAGGGATTGTGCAGTTACTACAGAGGTCAGAGTAGTGTGTGAGGTGAGAATCACACAGGTGGTAACTGGAGGACCCAAGAGAAACTGCGCAAGGAAATAGGAGGCTTGGAGGACTGAAGGAATGCATATGTGTTGTCTATTATGTCTATGAGAAGCAGTGAAGGATTGTATTGAGATCTAGATAGCTTGAGAGCTAAAGCTTTGTGTAATCCTGAGATATTTCCACTTGTATGATAATACAGATAGCGGGGTTTTTAGCTGAGGCTTTCCCCAGAGTATTATTCTGTGTTTCATGCGTGATTGAATTTTCTTCTCTGTTATATGTGTTCTATTTGATCTTGCTCAAAATCGATTAAGCTTCCACAAGTTTGATAGTAGAAGTAGATCAAGTATTTTGCTTTAGTTACATTGCATTATCAGGTGATCTACAGTGAGAATTTCTACATGGTATCAGAGAAAAGGTGATCAAAGTGGAGAATAATATACAAAGAAGTTTGAAGTCTGAATTTCTTTATTGTAGGTACATAATTGATTTCTTATCACATCTCAAAGTTCACCAATGGTGTTCAATGGCTTGAGACTCGAGTATGCCGTTGATGGCAGCTCAAATTACATAGCCTGGAAGGATCGCATGGAAGCGTTATTAGAGGACAATGGTTTGAAGGACTTCATTGATCAAGAAGTCCCCAAGCCAGCAGCAACTAATGCCCAAGAATTGGCAGAATGGAAGAAATGTGTGGCGAGAGCGAGGAGGATTCTTCTGGAGGGAGTTCGAGACCATATTGTCTCGAGTCTCCATGGGAAGGAGACACTGTTTTCAATGTGGAAGACATTGAAGGATCTATATCAGAACAACAGTGACCGAGTAAGCTGGCACTGAAGGACAAGCTTCAGAAAATCAAGTGTGAAAAGTGTGACACAATCTCTACTTATGTGAACAAGCTCACCACCTGCAGAGATGAGTTTCGAAGTGTAGGAATCATAATAGCTGATGATGACATGGTGAGTCTTGCTCTCCTCGGTCTTCTTAAGAGCTAGCATAGCTACCAAGACTCATTGAATGGAAGAGAGAAACCGCCAGATTGGGAATGACTGTGGTTGAATCTGATGCAGGAGGAGATTAGGAGAAGCACCAAAGATGGTTCTTCATCTAAGCATGATGATGAAGAAAATCTAGCCTTAGCAAGTAAGGTGCGAAAAGGGAAAGGGAAGGCTTCCAATTCCAAATCAAGTTCTTCCCATGGTGGAAAGAAGATTGACAAATCTAAAGTGTGATGCTTTAATTGTCATGAGGTGGGCCATTATGTAACTAATTGTCCATTGAAGAAATCCAAGAATGGATCCTCGAAAGGATCAGATGGTGAGGCACTGGCCTCACAGTTTGAATTGGATTTTACCCTCATCGCATGCATGGTTTCATTGATGGTGGGTTGTGTTTGGTACTTGGACAGTGGAGCCTCATTCCACATGACCAGCGATAAGAGTTTATTTAGTACCTTGGAGGAGAAAGACCTCCAAATGCGCATAAAGATGGGCGATGATGGAAAGTATTGTGTTTCAGGTGAAGGTACGGTTGTGTTTCAGAGGGAACATGGAGCTCCTCTCACATTGACTGATGAAAAGTATGTGCCTGGACTGAAGAAAAACTTGGTATCGGTCGCGATGTTGGAAGACAAAGGTTATGATGTAGTCTTAAGCAAAGGAAAGGAGTTCCTTAGACACATAGCCACGGATCAGACCAAGAGGATTGGGATTCGAGTGGAGAATATCTACAAGCTAGAGGTATATGACTGTGCTACATTAAGTTCCAAAGCAGAATTGGTGCAAAGCCAAGATATTGGTGAGTTATGGCATAGAAGGTTGGGCCACTTGCATCATGGGGCCTTGAAGATAGTGCAACAGATTTCTATCGGACTTCCTAAAGGTAAACTTGAGCAAGTGGACACATGCAAAGGTTGTACCTTGGGTAAGTATGCAAAATCTTCCTTTCAGGATCAAGACAGTCGAGCTGAAGAAATATTGGAGCGAGTTCATACAAATGTGTGTGGACCATTCTCGATAGCCTCCACCGCTAAACAAAGGTACTTGCTATTTTCATTGATGATTTTTCTCGTATATGCTAGATCTATTTCATGCAGAAGAAGGATGAAACCTTGTCAAGGTTTGGTGAGTTCAAAGCCTTGGTTGAGAAAGAATCAAGAAATAAGATCAAGGCCTTGCAAAGTGACAATGGTGGAGAGTATGTCTCTCAAGAGTTTAAGGACTTCTGTGTAGCAGAAGGAATTAAACGGGAGTTGACGACACCCCATAACCCACATCTGAATGGGGTGGCTGAAAGGAAGAACATAACGATTGTGGGAGTAGCTCGGTCGATGCTACATGACCAAGGCCTACCACTTCATTTGTTGGCTGAGGCATGCAACACAGTGGTTTACTTGCATAATAGAATCCTGCATCACATACTTGGGATGAAGACACCAGAGGAAGATTTCTCCAGGAAGAGACCAGATGTGAGTCACTTCAGGATCTTTGGCTCATCGGTTTATTGCCATGTGACCAAGGATACCCGGAAGAAGGTAGAGCTGACAGTAGAGCTGGCGATACTTGTGGGGTACACTGATACTCCCCACAACTATTGGGTGTATTTGCCTACTAGTTAGAGGACAGTGGTTCACAGAAATCTTAAGTTCGATGAGATGAAGACAATGCAAATTCCCTTGAGAGGGAGCTCATGTTGCAGGAGGAGGAGGAACTTTTGGTTCCTAAGGAGGAGGAGCCTCAGACTGATGCAGAGCAGCCGCATATAGAGGTTTCAGAAGTGGAGACATCCACTCATGCAAAGTATTCTAGAGATGGGTGGAAGCGCAAGAGAGAAGCTGATAGATTGTTGTTGAATGCGAGAGAGAATGTGGGAGAACCATCTTCTCAGTGTAGACAAAGGAGGTCACCTGATCAGTACACTGGTTACATGGCCCTTATTGGGGAATGTGTAAAGATCGAACCATCTTCCTTTGAGGAAGCAGTGCAACAGCTAGTTTGGGTTGATGCTATGGTGGAGGAGTATGACTCCATAGTTCGAAACAGTGTTTGGGATGTTGTTCCAAGACTAGAGAATAAGTTAGTTGTGAGTTCCCATTGGCTTTACAAGGTAAATCATGCCCTTGATGGTAGTGTGGAGAAACATAAGGCAAGGTTTGTTGCTCATGATTTCTCAGAGGTCGACGAGATCGACTATGATGAGAGTTTTTCTCCTATAGCAAGGTACTCATCTATCATATCGATGTTGGCACTATCAGCACAGATGGGTTGGAAGATTCATCAGATGGATGTGAAGACTGCATTCCTTAATCAAAATTTTGAGGAAAAGTTGTACATAGAGCAGCTGGAAGGATTGGAGACCTTCGATCGTGAGTCGCATGTGTGCCGACTCAAGAGAGCTTTGTACGGGCTGAAGCAAGCACCTCGTGCTTGGTACACCAAGATCGACAACTACTTCACTGGGTTGGGCTTCACAAAGAGTGAAGCAGATGCGAACTTGTACCACATCATGGTGGAAGTAAGCAGTTGATCATTGTTCTTTACGTTGATGATCTGATATTGAGAGGTGATGATCAGTTAATCATGTCTTGAAAGGAGGACCTTGCAAGAGAGTTCGAGATGAAAGACATGGGCCTCATGCACTACTTTCTAGGCATGGAAGTGTGACAGAAGGATGGGCAAGTGTTTGTGTCTCAAGGAAAGTATGCCAATGAGATACTCAGGAGATTCCACATGGAGAAGTGCAAGCCCATGCAGACTCCTCTAGCAGGTAACTGGAGGAAGGAGGATGCTACTTTAGGTGAAGTAGTAGAGGCTACTGTATATCAGTAGCTTGTGGGTTCATTGATGTATTTAGTGAACACACGACCAGATTTGTGCTTTGCGGTGAACCAACTGAGTCAAGTTATGGTTCAACCTACCAAGCTATTTTGGAAGGCAGTGAAGCATGTTTTTGAGATACCTCAGAGGCACATCTTAGTTTGGATTATGGTACAGATGGTCAGAGGGAGTGAAGCTACAGGGCTTCACAGATGCAGATCGAGTAGGGAGTCCATCAGATTGGAAGAGCACATCAGGAGGAATTTTCAACCTTGGTTCAGCTGCAGTTTCTTGGTTCATTAGGAAACAAACGTTAGTTGCACTTAGCTCATCAAAGGATGAATACATGGCTACAAGTCAGGTAGCATGTGAGGCCATTTGGATGTGGAAAACTCTAGTTGGTTTGTTTGATCAAAGGATGGATCCAACCATGATCTATTGTGATAATCAGAGTTGTATCAAACTCTTTGAGAATCCAGTATTTCATGACAGGTCCAAGCATATTGACATTCGATATCATCATCTCAAAGACTGCGTGGTGAGGAGGATCATGTTGTTGCCGTATATTTCGACCAAGGAGTAAGATGCTGACATTTTGACTAAGGCATTATCAAAGTGTAAATTCAAGTTCCACAGAGACAGGATCAGGGTGACAAATAGTCCCTTTCTTGTTGAGGGGGAGTGTTGAAAATAGCAACAAGAAATGTTAAAAATAGAAATGCTAAAAATAGAAATGCTAAAAATAGAAATGCTAAAAATAGCATTGCTATAGATAGCATTTCAGGATATATTCCAATTTTAATTTGTCCTTGAATTAAAATTAGAATTTACTCTCACCAGCTGTTAGAAAAATAATTAATTAATTCATCTTGAGTTAATTAGTTGGTGAAAATCAAACATGAAGTCTTTGTGAAGACATGCAACAATTATCCCTTTGATTGAGGAAGTTATCCCTTAATTAAGGAGATAAGGATGAGTTGTATTTGAGTTGTAATTAGTTAGCTCAGTTAATTGAGTTAACTCTAGTTAAATTAGTTCCAAACAGGTTGTGGAAATAATTGTGAGTTCAGTCAGTTAATGCATGCATGCATGCAACTAGTGTTCTCCAGATAACTGAATATTCTCTCATAAATAACTCATGCATGTCATTTCATACAAAGACCTACTTCAGATTAAAGGAAGGGACAATGTACTAGCAGATGCTAGAATATTCCCATGTGAATATCTCTTGCATGCAGAAGGAATTCATTCCTTGGGGATTGCGTAGTTACTACAGAGGTCAGAGCAATGTGTGGGGTGAGAACCACACAGGTGGCAGCTAGAGGACCCAGGAGAAACTATGCAAGGAAATAGGAGGCTTGGAGGACTGAAGGAAGGCATATGTGTTGTCTATTATGTCTATGAGCAGCAGTGAGGGATTGTATTGAGATCTGGATAGCTTGAGAGCTAAAGCTTTGTGTAATCCTAAGATATTTCCACTCGTATGATAATACAGATAGCGAGGTTTTTAGCTGAGGATTTCCCCAGAGTATTCTTCTATGTTTCATGTGTGATTGAATCTTCTTCTCTATTATAAGTGTTGTGTTTGATCTTGCTCAAAATTGATTAAGCCTCCGCAAGTTTGATAGTATAAGTAGATCAAGTATTTTGCTTTAGTTACATTGCATTATCAGGTGATCTACAGTGAGAATTTCTACATTAACAAAGGAATCAATGCAGCCAACAAGAGGCTTGATTTTCTGAGCTAAGATAATTTAGAAAGAAGATAAGTAGGCCAACCTATTGTGTTAACAATAGGTCTCAAGGGGATCCTAGTTTTATGAATCTTCAGAAGGCCATAAATTCTAAGGGTAAGGGGATAGCTTTCAATAAGTGTTTTGCTAAAGGGATTAAGAGCACTATTGGATTTAATGGTGGCTGTGACTTGATTAGAAATTTTTTTAATAGGATTCTTATTAAGTTTAATGTAACTATCATTGATATAAAGGTGGTCTATCATTTTTTCTACATAGTCAACTTTATCTAGAATGTCAACGACCCTACCTTTAGCATATTTTAGGGCAAGTATGTCAGGGTTATTCCTTAAGGACTTAAGGGCAAGAAACTCATTTTTTTAATGTTTTTTTTGGGAGGTTTGACCTTCCTAAGCACAATAACACAATCTTGTTTAATAACTTCCTTGACATTGTCGGGAAGGTCTCTGATTCCATATTCAATGTTACAAATAATATCATCGATGGGAATCTTTTTCGGGGTCAAGGTAAAATTAATTCCTTTATCTAAGAGGCGAAAAACAATAGGATCTAAATCTTTACTAGAAAGATTAATAACATTTTTAAAAAGATAATGAGAGGATTTATTATTCTTATTATTATTATTATTAAATTATTTATTGTCTACATGTTATTACTGTTTATTGAGAATCCTATTATTATTTATTTTAAAGTTATATTTTTGTTACTACTATGTTATTATTAAATTAATTGTTATTTGTTTCTGTTTTCACTAATGATATTATAGTGGAATATCGTACTTATTATTTATAATTAAATATTAATTTTATTTATTCCATTTAATCTATTTTGATACCTAAATAATATTAATTTTATTCTAATAGCTAATTCTTAACAGCTAATTCCCAATCGCTAACTCTTGACTCACATGCATCTCTGTTATTTAAAATATTGGGTAGATTGATTTTTTCACCATTGTCGCGAGGATGAACTACATTAGATGGTTCGAAACGCTAACCAAATCTTAGCAATGCAATTAATCCAAATGACATCTTCATTAACTTCTCTAAGGTTGGTTATCATATCACATCTTTAGAGAGGAAAGGGAAAAATTTTGAATGGACAGCGTGAAACTATTTTTTAGTAGTTGAAGAAGTTGCTTACAAATGCTCCGATTTTGAAGATTACAGATCTTAATAAGAGGTTTTGTGGTTTGTAGAGATGCTTGAAAGGAAGGACTAGGTTGGGTCTTGATGCAGGAAGCATAGGTGGTTTTTAAGGAATCTAGGAAGTTGAATGAGCACAAGCAGAATTATGTGACTTATGGTCTTGAGTTGGTAGCCATCATTCATGCAATGAAGATGTGAAGACATTATCTTCTTGGAAATATGTTTTTTTCTTATGAGTGATTACAGTAGACTAAGGCATATATTTGACCAACCCAATCTAAATTCCAAGAAATCTATATGGTTTTCTGCCCTCATTTACTTTCACTTTGAGATCAGGTACATTAAGGGAAACGAGAACATGGTTGCAAACGCTCTTAGTAGGGGAGTGCAGGTGAACCATATTTCAACTATGATCTCTTATGTGACAAATTTACAGGAGAGGATATTTCATGAAGGGAAGCATGATTACAGGTATCATCCGTTGAATAAAAGATTGCACTAGTAGGGTGAAGGTGATAGGGATGAGGATTATCACCTCATGAAAGATGACTTGGTTAGATTTAAGAATAAGATCTATGTGCTTGACATTGGTGAGTTAAATAAGCTTATCTTGAGAGAGTTTCATGTCAATCCGTGTTCATGCCACCTAGGGTACCATAAGACTTTTACAATTGTTAAGAATTTCTACTATTGGCTAAATTTGAAGAAACAAGTGGTTGAGTTTATTGCAAGATGCTTGCATTATCAACAGGTGAAAGTAGAGTGTATGTATCTAGTTGGTCTATTACAGCCTATTCTGATTCCAGAATGGAAATGGGAGGTCATTCCGTGGACTTCTTTATAGGATTACCGAGGATAACAAGGAAGCATGATTTCATCATGGTTGTGGTTAACAACTTGAGCAAGGTAGCTCAGATCTTCATTAGGGAGGTAGTGAGGTTGCATGGAGTTCCTAAGAAGATTGTATTAGACAAAGAGGGTTAACAGGAATATTGAGGATATGTTGAGGATGTATGTTATGCATCAATAGAGGAGGTGGGACAAGTATCTTCCAGTGGTGGGTTTTGCTTATAATAATTGGTATTAGGAATCCTTAAAGATGAGTACATGTGTTATTCTCTATGGGTAGCGTTTTAATAGTTCTATCAAATGGAGTAATCTAGTTGATTGGAGTTGATATGTTGGATGATATGGAGTAGGAGATGGGAGTTATTAGAAGGAATTTGAAGGCATTATAGGATAGGAAAAAGAGTTTTGCAGATCAACATAGATCATTCAAGGAGTTTTAGGTTGGGGAGCATGTGTACTTGAACTTCAAGCCCAAGAGGAGCTCCTTGAGGATCAGGTCATGTGCCAAGCCGGCACCTTGGTATTGTGGGCCTTTTGAGATCTTAGGGATGTTTGGACTAGTGGCCTGCAGAATTGCATTGTCACCAATAGTGATATTCCATGATGTGCCACATGTTTCATTGCTTAAGAGATATGTGTAGGATGTTGATCATGTGATTGATTGATCCGTATTACAGGTGAAACCAGAGGGAGATTTCTATCTGGAACCATAATACATATTGCAACCGAAACAACTTATGCTCCAAAACAGAGCAATAGAAAAGTTTAAAGTGCAGTGGAAGCACTTTGGGCCTGATGAAGCTACATGGGAGATGGGTTATCATATGCAGGCATTATATAGGTAGTATGTTTTTGTTGGTCATAAGAATCTTAAAACACCGAGGATGGTGTTCCCCCAAGGGGGAGGTGTTTGTAACAACCCCTAGTTGATTTTCCATGTAAATAAAATAAGATCATGGTCATGGGACATGTATTCCAATCTAAATGGTGGGTAAACATTCTGGTGGACTTCACTTGTGATTTATTAATGGATATGGAAATTGGCAATGGAAAAGAGGTAATAATTGGCTTTTAATTAAGGAAATAAAGAAAAATAGGAGAAAAGGAAGATGAAGAGACACAAATATGCATGCAAGTGAAATTAGAATAAAATGAAGAAGAAAAAGGAAAAAGGAAAGGAAGAGACTAGACTTCAACGATAAAAAGGCATAAGAGAAACAATTCTTAACTTTGTTAGTTCTAGCTTTAATCATTTGTAGAAAAAGAGCTCTAAGGGAAGAGAGAGGAAGCACTTAGACACAAACAAGCAAGTAAATAACAAGAAAAGGAAAGCAAGGGAGCACATGAAAATGTTGGATCAATAGCCACAATGAGAGTTCATTGCAATTAATAGGTTGCATGTGTGATTTTCTTGCTGAGATTTGAATACATGGTATATTCATATGGTTCCTTGCTCATTTTGTTGTCATTAGCATGGGTTTTCCTAGATTGAAATTGGTTTTATCATTTCCTTACCATTTCCTAAATAGTCATGATGTAGTGGGTTACCTATTTGGTTAAGTTTTGGATGGTAGAACGATTTTGGATCCTTGTGAGGTGGTCTCAAGAAAATTCCCAAGGGTCGAGAGTGGAGATGGGATTTATCCTAGAACTCTTGATGGATGGATGGAGACAAGAAAATTCCTTTGAGTATGGTGAAGAAAGTCAGAGGCATCCAAGCTTGTTTTGATGTTAGTGATTTCTGGACCTGTTTAGGTGAAATCAGTGTGGTTGAGGATTGAGGTGCTTTGGCCTCTGGAAGCCCTGATTGGTTCTATTTTGGTTTAACCCATATGATCCCACATTCATGCTTGCAATATGGGATGGGGGTGATTGGCTAAAAGAGAGATTTGGTTTAGCCAAATATTTGGTCGGGTGGTACGTAGAAGTTGTTGAATTGATTGGAGTTTTCACATGCTAATATAAGATATTTTCATATTGTGATATAAGCACTTGTATTGGTTATTATGTTGATATTATCGTTGGTTTTTCATGGATTCTATGCTGGTATATGCAATGTTATATGATGTGATCTTACTATGGATCTTGTTCACGATTTGATCAGTGACTGAATGGTTGATGAATGAATAGGATAAAAAGTGTTGTTGAAGATACCTTGAGAGGGAATTGATCCTTTTCTATGATTCTCTAATGAAATTCTAAAGTTCATGATCATATATGCATTCATGACCTGTAACTTTTATGTATACCATATGTTTGATGAAATGTCTATCACGTATTAGGCATGTCTTGGATATAATCTAGTCCTAGTATTGATTGCTTAGAATTGATGTCATCTTAGACTTGATTCTAGAAACTTCTAGGAAATTTTGGGCCGTGGCCTCTAGCCCAGCCTGGGAAATGTGGTATAGATCTTGCCATAGCATGCACAGAACTGGAATAATTCATTCATAAATACATGCAAAAAGCATTGTGGGTGTGGTTGGAGCCTTCCAGCCACATGCATAGTGTGTCAAGGGTGCGGATAGGAGGTAAAGCTTGTGAAAATAAGTCCCCACTCAGGGATTGATCACCAGGGGTGGTTGTTAGACTCCTAAGTGATCTGATGTTCATGAGGGTTATTAGTAAGATTTCAAATTAGTAGGTCCCATCTCCATAACTTGAACTTGGAGGTCAGGTCATATCATAGTAAAACTCAACTCATGATACCCTGGAGAGCATGTAAAATCGGGTAAATGTGGGTGGAGGTGTTACAAATTCCTCTACAATCATATCTTTGATATTTGAATTCACCAAACTTGAGGCACTCTAACTCTTGTCTCTATGCTTCTTCTTCCTTGAGATTCTTTATATTGTATGCTCATATGCATAATGGAAAAATTGGCAAAGGAGACTTATTTTCCTTTTGTAATGAATTGGACAACCTGTAGAAAGTTGGCATGCAACCTCTCGCATTACCACTTTGTCAGTCACAAATAATTGAAACTGGTGGGGACTTTTATATGCATAGAATACCCTTATTAATGTTCTATACATAGGAGTAAACCCATCAACAACTTCAACTAATGATGCTCTTTCCCTCTTGGACAAGAAAGGTGGTTCACTATCAAAAAGATATTGGTATAGTACTGATATGAAATACTCTGTAATTTTGGCATAAGCTCCTCCGTATTTTGTTTCTCATAATAGCTTAAAATAGATATTCACATGTGGTATATCATTGGCGAAATCCCATGTCCACCCCCATCTACAAAAACTCTATCTTGCTTAAACTCCATCTATCAAGTAGGAAGCCATTTAGGACTCTCGTTGCTCACGTTTTATTAGATTTTTGGCTCTTCTAACATAAGTTTTGAGTGAGAATGCTATGAGGTATGACTAGTTGAATATGGTCCATTTGCTAGCACAAGAATATATCATAGGGTCTCATGTGTCTTTTAAGAACTCACCATCTTCTCTCCCATAAATTTTGTAACACATAGCCATCAAATATTGATATACTTTTCTTAGAATTTTAGTTTTGTATATTCCTCCAACCTTTTGTTTAAACTTGTTGGGTTCTTTCCACCATGATTTAAGAATTTCAATAATGGAACCCTTGAAATCACACCACCACCTTGGGCTAAGATACTCTCATGGTTGAGGTAGTTTGTAATACATATGGATATGTCTTAGTTGTTATGATGCTAATGGTCCATCTTTATTATTCCTAACTATCATATTCTCATGAACTATCTATCGTAAAATCCATTTTGAAATCTCAATGCAAAGTAAAATAGGGGTGTGATAAGTTACTTTGTAAAATTGATACCTTTTAATATTAATATATACATCTCAGTCAATGTAACCATCTATCTCTTTGAGGACTGGTACCCTAGGTTTGGTATTATAACCTACACCTTCAATGTTGCTCCCAATTATTTATCTTATGGACATGGTTGGTACCATACTTTTGGTGGATGATGTTATGCTAAGGAAAAACAAACCAATTGTCCATGAAACATAAAAAATATTCATTGCAATATAATATGTCAGCGCAAAAATATTAATCTAGTCACTATTATGTTATGTAACACAATTTGGATAAAACACAGTGCGTTGGGCCTTTGGTTGTAGTTGTATTTCTCAGGGCTATGCATAATTGGGGTTTCTACCAATAGAGAGTAATGTAAAAAGTAAATGACTAAGTCATGCGAGTGTAACAACAATGGCAAAGACCAAGTGTTAATCACAGTCATATTTCATAAGAGAAAAGTACAATGGGGAAGAGTGAGACCCTATATTGTGTGAATGTGATAAAAAGGGAAATCAAAATTATGGATTCTTAGGAGATTCAACAATGAAGTAGGTCTGAGGAAAAAATTCATGGGTGCGACAATGAGATAAGTCACATTCATAGATTGCAGTGATAATATGATATTGAAAGAGATTAATGACTATATAAAAAAAAATCGTATAAAAGGTTAAGGCGCATTTAGGGAAAGACATAGGATTAACATAATCATGATCACAAGATGTAAGGGAAGGGTTAAAGATCTACCTCATAAAATGTGATTATGCGATTTTGTGGAGTTGAAAATCTTCTAAGTGTTGAGTAGGGTTTCATTTAAGCCATATGAAACAAGTTTTTAAATGTAGTAACTTACATGCATATATATATTATTGGATATGAGAATGAAAAATTTCATGGGAATACGAAAGGACACAAAACAAAATCACAAAATCACAAAAAAAATGCATATACAAAATTGCAAAAATTAAAGAGAGAGCGTGATGCCTAACTTGATCCAATGCTTCGTCACAGTCACAATTCACAATGGAAAGAAAAATGTCTCCATGAGGATCTTGCATGTAGCACTCTAAGCTCAAGTGTATAATGAAAATGGATAGGAGGAGTGAAGTCCTTATATAGGTTTCATCCATAAGTGTGAAGGTAAATGTAATAAATGCACACTTGTGATATGAAATGCAATTAAGTTTATGGAAGTGCACACCAATTGTTTTTATAGGGGACAGGATACTATATATTTGCGAGTTTAAAATGTTTAAAATGTTGATATGAATCTCTATTGTTACTTCACTTCTAGTGAGTTTCCATAGCCACAATGGAGTCATTCAAGAAATCACAAGAATTTCTTTGTTTCCAGTGAGCATCCATAGACCTGATGAAGTATCTTGCATCACCTCTTTGTGAAGGAATCTTTTCTCAATCCTTTACCATTTTTATTTCTTTTCTTGTCATGCTCATTACCATATTTTGGTGTTCATTCCGCTAGGGTAGATGAGGGATCCCCAACTATTTTACTTCCAGATAGGTTTTTTATTTTGTTTCAAATATTTAAATATTTTCTGAAATGGGTTTGCTCGATTGGATATTTTTCACCTTTTCCCTTCTCTAGAAATTGGATAGAAATGTATATTACACCATTTAGATTTCAATACTAATTCAAGAAACAAAGATCCTATTATAGATATGGGGTATCATAGTTTGACTATAGTTTTCCATGTGACGCAAATCGTATTTTCCATCTGCATGTCATTGACAGATAAAGGTACTGAGGACCAAAATATTAGACAAAGGCCTAATGTTATCCAATAGCTGGGTAGTTACTACAATGGATTTTCAAACATTTGACATAGAATTATCTAGCCAAAACAAAACTTATTGATATACAAGGTCTTTATTTATGTACAATTACCTCATAACATAGTTGAAAGTAAAATGCATTGAAAACAAAATGAGGAAACAAAATAACAATGCAACAACAAGTTTATGTACATGAAAAAAAAGGAGTAAATCAAAAGTAGTATGTACAATTGAGGGTAGCAGCTCAAAAGTTGTTATTTAAAATAAAATTTGAAATCTTGGCCATTTATGGGAAGGGACTCAATCTTCCCATTTAATCTTTATAATTGGTAGGTATGTAGCCCAAAATTCTCTTGTATTTGATAAGGATCGATCCACAATGATTGGAACTTGGTGTGCTTTCCCTTCTCTTCATGGGCTTTGTCCAACTTCAATACAAGTTATCCCACACTAAGCTCCTTATCACCTACAAATTTTTTGCCAAACCATATTTTGATATGTCTTTTATGGAAGGAAAAATTTCCACCACCATTTTCCTTTCTTCCTCTAGTTTTAAGAGAGTGTCAATCCTCCTTTGCATGATTGGACACGGCCTATCATGTGATTCTTGAGTTAATATGAGAGTTAGTAGGAAAAGTTAGGGAGGAAGAATTGCTTCCTTTCCATGGAAAAGGAAGTATGGTGAGGTACCCAAAGAAGCTTTGGGTGTAACATGATCAACCCAGAGAGTATTTATTAAAGTATTGTGCCAATTTCTTTGTTGAGTTACCACTCTTTTCTTTATAATATGGATTAAGTTCTTGTTAGTGGATTCAACCAAGGCATTACCTTGTGGATAATAATTTGTAGAGTGTTTCAATTCTAGACCATTTTCCAAGGTAAAATCATAAAACTTTAAAGATGAAACATAAGTACCATTATCAAAGACAAGTGAGGTTGGCACACCAAACCTAGCGATAACATTTTGATTATGAAACTAGATCCCTTCTTGGTCATTCACCTACCTTAATGGGACAACTTCAACCCATCGAGTGAAATAGTACATTGTCGTGAGGATATATTTGTCCTAATTTGGTGAATGCATAGTTATTTCACCAACAACATATAATCCACACTATTTAAATGTTCTTCTACTGCAATTGGATGAAGTGGGGTGGATGATCATATTTCCTTACCAACGCACTTTTGACAAACTAAAAAAAAAATTGTGCATATGCATGAGTTTTTTGGAACAATGTTAGCCAGTAATATCCTAGCCACATAACTTTGTGTGATGTGGTATCACCAACATAATACATGCTTACTGGTCCATCATGAATTTCTTTCACAATCTTCTCGAAATCAAGAGATTTAAAACATTTTAAGAAAACCCCATTGTGATGTATTCAGAATAATACTCCATGGACTAGTTGATAAGAGGAAGATTTTAACCAGATGGCCCTCTTTTGTCTTACTGATAAATGAGATGGCAAATTTTCCTGCTCCAAATATTTCCTTGTCTCTACATATCTATACGATGGCACATTTAGTAAGCATGCATAATTGTTATTGTACCTTTCAATTTATTGCTCACATCCCAATATGTCTTCTTCATGAGGATTTACGACTTCAACAACAATCTCACACAGACCATGACCATTGATTTTATGGGTTAGTTTGAATTTTAGGTCATATTATCGTAGGCAATTCATCTAGTTGGATCGTCATTCCCATAATTCTTGTGGTACAAGAAAATATCTAATCATAGGATGAGGAACGAATACTATAACATGATTTTTAAGGATATATGGCCTAAAATGTTTAATGGATTTGTAAGCCATGTAAGCCTCCTTATCCATGTCTAGATAGTTTAACTATGACCCTTACATACCCATGCCTTGAATGAAATAGGTTGTTCATTTCATCAATCATCCTTCTGAGTGATAATACCCACTAATGAGTAGTTTGAAGCGAAGTTGTAGAGCATGAAGTCTTTGTCAAAATTAGGACTGGAAATGGCAGTGATTGTAGCTATAGCTTGCTTGATTTTTGTGAAGGCTTCCTTCTCCCTTTGATTCCATTTGTAAAGGGAATCTTTCTTTATCATAGCTTTTAATTACTTAACAATTTGGGAATAATCCAAAATAAAAAATTTCATAAAATTAATTCTGCCCAAAAAGGATTGCATTGTCTTCTTAGTGTTAGGATAATGAATCTGAGTGATGGCTTTCAAACGTTCATGATATACTATGATACCACTCTTTGCAATGATATTCCATAGGATATTTCCCTTGGACATAGTGAAAACACCTTTCTTCAGGTTGAGTGATACACCATACATCCTGCAATGCTAAACTAATTGTATCACGTAAGTGATCATACCTTTTATTTGAAAAATGATAACGTCATCAGGGTAAACCACCATGCTTTGGCCAATCTGTCCTCTAATTTTAATGTCCATGGGTCTGTAAAAGGTAGCTCCTACATTGATTAATCCAAAGGGCATATGTATAAAGGAAAAGGTACTCCACTTGGTTTTCAATGTGGTTTTAAGTCTATCTGGCTCAGTTACCAATATTTGATTATAGCTAGGAAACCCATCCAATAATGAAAAAATCTTAGAACTCGAGATTGTTTGGAGTGTTTTCTCCATTCATGGGACCAAATAATTTTCCTTATCTGAATCCCGATCAAGGTTTCAAAAAACAACACTTAAATGAATTTCCATAGATTTCTTGCTCACAAGGACTAGGTTAGAAACTCATCTAGAATGTATGAATTTAGAAATAATTCATGCATCTAACAACTTCTTTAATTCATTTTGTATCATGGGTCGAGTGTGAGATGTACCATCCTTATCTTTTTCTAAAATAGTTTGAACCCATCTTTTATTGGAATCACATGATGAATGATCCTTGTATTGTATGTCTTGAGGTTTTGATAAGTCCATGCAAAAACATCTTGGTACTATTTGAATAGGTGAATAAATGTTTTCTTTCTTCTAAAAAAAATAGGTACCGAGATTAATGAAACTAGGGTCTTCCTTTGTCCCTAAATTTATTTGTTCATGCAGTATTGTTGAACTCTAGGTATTTGTGTTAAGAGGCCCTTTAAATAGATTCTACAAATCAAGTAGCTTTTATAATGATACAACACCATTGGAAATTATATTCCCCTCTCCTGCATTTGTTATTTATTGCAAATATTTGGCGTGTTCATATTCATATATGGCTACATATTTAAACATATTAGCGTTAGGAAGAAATTCCAAGATTTGTTTGTCATCATTGAAAATAATAAAATTAGTCACATTATCAAGAATGACTAGTTTCTAAATTATTTATCTAGAAAACCTATCCCTAAGAGGTTTAAATCTAGCAACTGCATTAACTGAAGTATCAACTATAGTGTTATTAATTCTTGGAAGTGACATAATATTAAAATCCATAAAAGCGGAAATAAAATGGAATACCTCTTATTGGTGGCTTTTAAGATTAGATGAAATGCAATGGATAGTGTTATGAACCTACCTGGTGATGATCTTAGAATCAATTATTACCTTCAAGCATTCTACCTTAGTGTCTATATCCTTCTTCAGTCCAACTGTAACAACTCCTCCCATATTTACACTCTCTTAAAAGCTCTCCAAGGTAAACATGAGATAAGTGTTAGTATGATATGACCCGACCTCCAAGTTTTAGTTGTGGAAGTGGGGCCTATAAGCCAGAAACTTACTGACACCCCTTAGTAACACTAGATCACCTAGAAGTCATCCAAGAACCTCTAGTGATCACAACATGAGATGGAAATTCTCTTCACAAGCTTTACATCCCAAATGCTCCCTTGATACACTATGCATGAACTTGAAAGGCTCTAACCACACTCATAAGCCTTCCTTCATGCGATGATGACCAAAATTTCCCTATTCTATGCCAGTGATTGCAAGATCTATACCACTTTTACAAGGCTAGCCTACAGGCCGCTGCCCATAATTTCCTAGAACTTTCTAGAATTAGGTCGAAGATAATAACAAGTTGTTGATGACACAGGAAAGTTTGGAAGGAATACAACATAATTGTATTCAAGAATCTTAAGAGTGCAAGGCATGTCATTTTGCAATGAGTGAAGCATAATATCAAGGAAATGATCCTATCTGAAAAGTGGGCTAATGGTGACTCAAAGGTCAAAGATGAGGAAGCTCAATTATTAAGAGGCCTGGAAATATCCCAAAACTTAGTGTCTTTAATTATTTTCAGTGACCTAATGGTATGGTCTTGGCCCTAATAGTATTCTCCTTCCCCCTAAAAGGCTTCAATAAGTTAAATTTTGATTGGGCCTCTAAAGGAAATTGTGGGCCTGTTGGGTATTGTGGAATATTCAACGATGATCATGGTAATCCTCTCAGGTTTTATGCTAGCTATTGTGGGCAGATTAGTAATAAAATGGTGAAATTCAAGGCTCTTGAAATATCCTACTTCCATCTCAAGAACCAGGTTACACCAGGATCGAGATTGACATTCACAATTGGCAGCAACTTTGATCCAGAAATTGCTTAATGGATCTCTAGTTCAGAAAACAATTACGAGATGGTGACTCAACCTCTTGATGCATCGAATCCATATCCTGGTGCTCTCCATCCCTTATTTCAACATGACATATTCTAAATGGTCAAGGAAAAAGGTTGTAGATTTTCTTATGAACTGGGGAAACCACTATTCTAGCTCAAATCTCAACTAGAGTTGGTCAGCCTAGAGTTCCTCTCACTGATCTGGAATTTATCCAGGACAAAGAATTAAAGGTATTACAGACTTATGTGCATGGATGTGCCTATGTTACTTTATGCAACGGATCGATAAGATTGCGAAATACATAGACACTGAAGCAGTTAGAGAAAACATAACATGAAAACATATAAACACACAAGTTTAATAAGGAGTTCACCCAATACTCTTGGGCTACATCTCCCGGTCCAGCCTTTAGTGGTGGCCTCTCTATTATGTTTTCAAAGAAGATTTTTTACAACAATGAGCTCAATTTGAGTCTCACTCAATAGATATAAATCAGTAGGACTGGACTTGGATCCCCCAAGTCTCTAGAGTACATAGACTCTCCTTACTGAAACTCAACCTCTATTGGTCATAGTAGTATGAGCCCAATCTGAGACTCATACATGATAGGCATATACAGAGGAGTTCACTTGAACCTCTCAAGTATTCTTTAGAGTACACAAACTCTTAGACTCTCTCTAGTTCTATCTCGATGCTACCTTTGCTCTGCATGTCAACTATACTTACTTTTTCTGTTCTCTACTCTTAGCTTTATTACTTGCTTTTCTCACTGCTTACTTTGTCTCTGTCAGTTCGTGGTTTTAAAGCCAATCTGCTTTATGACTGTTCATTTATGCTTCCTGACGTTCTGGTTCTTTTACCTCTGTCCATTTGAATTCCTCTGTTCTGCGTCATCATCACTGTGTAACGCCTCACAAGGAGGTGGCCACCTATTTCATAACAAACTGAACGTTAGTTCTCTTGGAAATGTTTGAACGGTCGTTATTTCCGTTTAACTCCCAGATTGCCCGCGAACATGATTCTTCTTCCAAAACATTGTTCATGCTGGACTTTAAACTTTATACAACTCAGTCTGTTTACCCCATTGAATCTAATCATCTGTCAGATCGCATGTCCGCCGTCGATCTGGAGCCTCCAGATTCTACGGTCTCTGTCCATATCGGGCGGGTAAGTTGCATGACGTTTACCCATTCGATGTGAGCGGTTTTCTCTCTCTTCGACAAGATGCCTGGCACCTAGTGTGTGGCATCGAGCAGGACTTGATTGAAACCACTAATAGCTCAAATCCCTTCTGATATCTTGCTGGTTTTCGTATGGGACCTGCCTCTGACGGAATTGGAAAATTCTGTACGGTTTTTGACTTTTTGGGTCCGGGTCGCTCCAGGCTTTTCCTTCACTGAGGGGTTTGCCCAATGATATGCGATTAGCGATGTCGCTAATCACATCTCAAAAACCTCCCCCATTTCTCAAAAAGACTTACCTTTTTATTGTTTCACGGCAGCGCGCATTACCATGGGCCAACGGTCTGCGCGCTTGACTGAGGGTCCTCGTTGCTCAGTGCTGCTCACAAATTACAATTGTTCGAGGATATTTCTGATAAGCTTGACCTTTGTAAGTCTTTGAAACTTTGGCATGAATTTTACAGAGTTATAAAAGCTTATAGAGTTCTTTAGGATCCAATTCGGATCACGACCTTCCCACTAAAAAATCTTTTGGACCACCAAAAGTTGGTTTTTAAGCATCAATCAAGTGAGGCTACAGATTCCTCGCTTGCGCAATTTTTGTCCATTTCGCATTGCTTGGTTTTGAACCTTTGAGTCCAACCCTCAGGTACTCAACATGCCCCCTGCGCGTAGCTCTCACCTTCCTGTCCAAAACTATATCTTCCTGCAACTCATTGAGATATTCAGGTAACAGATCATCAATAGAAGGAAATTGACTCTGCTCTTTGGGATTTTTAATCAATGAAGGTTCAAATAGTCTCAAGTTGTCTGCATTAACAACTGAGTAGATGTGCATGTAAGCTGGTAAATCAAGGCGAAAATCATTCTCACCAATTTTCTCAA
>APFE031730854.1:41323-57353 GCA_000404065.3 Pinus taeda | reverse complement strand
TTCAGTTTGTGGAATGCATAACTTTCCAAAATGATACAAGAGTTGGTCCTTAACATGATAATCCAATTCTTCTACTTGTTTTCCATGACTTAAAGTTGCATATACATCTTTAAAATCTATACCTTGAGCATATTGTTCAATGTAGATTTCATGCAATACTGAATTATGCTTAAGTATAGTAGATGCATTTATGATTAGTCTCGACAACATATCTGCAACTTTATTGTGTATGCCCTTTTTATATCTGATGACAAGATGAAACTGTAGTAGAAAACCCATCCCCTATAGTGTCTTGATTGCTGCAACTTAGTTTGGGAGTGTAAATATTGAAGTGGTTGATGATCAATATGTATAACTATCTCTTTGCCCATTAGGTTTAATGTTTCCACTTTTTCACACTCTGTCCTAATGCATACAATTCTTTATCATATGTGGGATAGTTAACTACTGCAGAATCAAATGTCTTAGAATGATAACATATGGGTTTATCGTGTTGCATCAACACTACTCCCATGGCATAGTCACTGGCATCTAATTCAATCTCAAATGGTCTTTGAAGATCGACCAGTGCTAGTATTGATGTTGTACTAATCTTTTATTTTAAGGTGTCGAAGGCTTTTTGTTATTTGCCTCCCCACTGAAACACCCTGTTCAATCTTGTTAAAGCATGTAAGGGCACTACAATCAAGGAAAAGTTAGCAATAAACTTTCTCCAATACTATGCTGCTCCTAAGAATTTTCTAACTTCTATAGCAGATTTGGGCTTAGGCCAGTTTACAATGACTGCAACCTTAGAGGGATCTATCTTCAATTCACCATCCCCTACAATATGACCCAAATAATTCAAGGATGTTTTGCCAAATTCACATTTTGAGAGCTTAAAATAGAGATTTTCTCTTTTTGAAACATCTAGAGTCTGCTTGACATGCTTCAAATGTTCTTCCCATGTTTTAGTAAATATAAAAATGTCATCCAAATATACAATGAGAAAATCATCAATAAAAAGTTTGAGTACATCATTCATTACTCTCATGAAAGTAGCAGGAGCATTAGTTAAGCCAAAATGCATAACCAACCACTCATACAATCCCTGCTTTGTTTTGAACACAGTCTTCCATGCATCTTGTTCTGCAACTCTGACCTGATGGTAGCCACTATGCAAGTCCAATTTGGAAAAATAAACAGATTCTTTTAACTGATCTAATAGATCATCTATGCGAGGAAGGGGATAACGATTTTTTATCGTTATCTTATTCAGTACTCAGTAATCAATGCACATTCTCCATGAGCCATCTTTCTTTCTCACCAAGACAATAGGAGACCCACATGGCTGCGATTGTTGTTTCATCTCCTGAGTCTGACCCCAAATCCTTTTGAATAGCTGTAACAGTCTTCTTCTTTTTGCCATCAAACTTCTCGGGTCTCAACTCTAGATGCGGGATCCAGCAGTGTTCATCATCATGTCCATCCTTCTTGCAGTGAGTGCATGAAGGCTTGGTCTTTTGTACAGCATTTGTCTTCCTCTCTTTCCATTTCTGTTTTCTCTTTTCCTTGATTTTTCTTGCAGTGGGTTTTGATGATCCCCCAACTTCTGGGTTCACATTCTTACCTCTAGCCTTTAGATGTGTAGCTTGAACAGATACCTCATCTATGCTAGTGCAATTAAACATGAGAATAGTGTGCCTTAAGTAGCTGTGTAGACCACCTATATACTTCAGCAGAGTTTCAGGTGAGTCTAAATAAATTTCGAGAATCAAAGCTCTTTTACTAAATTCTTGAGTGTAGCCTCGTACACTTTGCCCTTTTAATTGGCGAAGAGTTTTCCAGCTCATCATGGCTTGCTGCATATAGGCTAGTGGATAGAATTGCTTTTTAATTGCAGAAACAAATTCACTCCAAACAGAAAGAATTTTACCATGCTTCTTCATGTCAGCTTATGTCCTGCCTTCCCACCATACCAAGGTAGTGCCTCTAAGGCGTAGGTTGGCCAGCTGAATCTTACTCTTGCCTGAATCGATGCTCTACACTTTGTAATAAACATCAATTTGTCTAATCCAATTATCCAACTTCTCTACATTCAACTCTCCATCATATATCAGCAAATCAAATTTAACATCTAATTTTATCAAAGATGTCTTCTTTTTGTTTTCAGGGCTACTAAGAGGTGTGGGAAGTTTTTCTTCTTTCCCTTTGCCTTTAGAGTGGTCATGGAGGAGATATTCTTCTGCTCCTTTATCTCGTTTGGAGTTTGATGAATCTTCATCTCTACCTTTCTTAAATTCCCTATACATTTCTTCTACCATGGCTTTCATGGTCATGAAACCATCCATGAACTAGGAGTCTGATTCCAAGGGGTTTTCTTCTGACATTTTCCTCTTAGGGTAGACTCTTCCAATTTTTGGGTTAATTTCAACCAACTCTCCTTCTCCTAATTTAAGCTTTGATCTAGTTAGCATTCAACAACAACACAAGCTTGTCTAACCTTAGTAACCTAGACCTCTGATACCACTTGATCTGGAATTTATCCAGGACAAAGAATTAAAGTTATTACAGACTCATGTGCATGGATGTGCCTATGTTACTTTATGCAACGGATCAATAATATTGCGAAATACATAGACACTGAAGTAGTTAGAGAAAACATAACATGCAAACATATAAGCACACAAGTTTAATAAGGAGTTCACCCAATACTCCTGGTCTACGTCTCCTGATCCAGCCTTCAGTGGTGGCCTCTCTATTATGTTTTCAAAGCAGAGTTTTTACAACAGTGACCTCAATTTGAGTCTCACTCAACAGATAACTCATTAGGACTAGACTTGGATCCCCCAAGTCTCTAGAGTACACAAACTCTCCTTACTATAACTAGACCTCTATTGGTCGCAGTAGTATGAGCCCAATCTGAGACTCATACATGACAGGCATATACAAAGGAGTTTGCTTGAACCTCTCAAGCCTTCTCTGGAGTACACAGACTCTCTGACTCTCTCTGGCTCTGTCTCGATGCTACCTTTTCTCTGCAATCTAGCTTGACTTACTTTCTCTTTTCTCTACTCTTAGCTTTCTTACTTGATTTTCTCATTTCTTACTTTGTCTCTGTCAGTTCATGGCTTTAAAGCCAATCTACTTTCTAACTGTTCATTTCTGCTTCCCGACATTCTCGTTCTTCTGCCTCTGCCCATTCGAATTCCTCTATTCTGAGTCATCATCATTGTGTAACACCTCATAGGGAGGTGACCACCTATTTCATAACAAACTAAGTGTCAGTTCTCTTGGAAATGTTTGAACGGTCGTTATTTCCGTTTAACTCCTCGATTTCCCATGAACATGATTCTTCTGCCAACTCATCATTCATGTCGGACTTCAAACTTTATACAACTCGGCCTGTTTACCCCGTTGAATCTGGTCATCCGTCAGATTGCATGTCCACCATCGATCTGGAGCCTCCAGATCCTACGGTCTTCATCCATATCGGGCGGGTAAGTTGCATGACATTTAACCATCCAATGTGAGCAGTTTTCTCTCTCTTCCACTGGACGCATGGCACCCAGTGTGTGGCATCGGGCGGGACTCAGTTGAAACCGCTTACCACTTGAAGCCCTTCTGATATCCTGTCAGTTTTCATGTGGGACCTGCCTCTGATGGAATTAGCGAATTCTATATAGTTTTTGACTTTTTGGGTTCGGGTCACTCGGGGATTTTCCTTCACTGAGGGGTTGCCCAACGATATGCGATTAGCGATAGAAACCTCCCCCGTTTCTCAAAAAGGCTTCCTGTTTTGTTGTTTCGTGGCAGTGCACGTTACCATGGGCCAACGGTTTGCTCGCTTTACTGAGGGTCCTTGTTGCTCGGCACAAAGTACAACTATTCGAGGATATTTCTGATAAGCTCGACCTTTGTAAGTCTTTGAAACTTTGGCATGAATTTTATAGAGTTATAAAAACTTAGAGAGTTCTTTAGGATCCAATTCGGATCACTCGTTGGTTGGAACAATTAGGTAGTATCATGGAGAGTGACAAGGAGGATATGATGGGCGTGGAAGAGCATAGTCATATGGGATATGAGGGCGAGGGATCATACCCTATCCTATGTTAAGACATGGCACAAGTGGTGCTCTAGGGACATGTGCATGAAGCATACAACGTTCAATATGTAGGGTAATAAGATTATAAGTAGGATGGAGGGCTTTATTATGATGTTCGTGAGTTTGGTTATGGGAGGTTACGAGGGTGAATTTGGTCAAGAAGAGTTCGCACAGGTTTCCAACCTATGCATGTTCCTTCGGTTTGATATTTCTGCAATGATGACCCTTTAAGGTGTGTGGGGTTTATCTTGTAGCTCTATTGGTCTCCAAATGCGCAGAGTTTTGGATCTTGGTGCAACCACTTATTTGATTTCATATAGCAAATGGTTAGGATTAGAGAGGGAGGGTCATTCTCAGAATTTGGCAGCCACTGGAGCACTCTTATGTTGGGGTTCTTGAATGGTTAATTTGGTAAGTCTTTCAGACCCTTTTTTTGTTCTGCATAGTGTTGTCCTTCTAATTACTCAAGGTTTGACAGTTTACAATTACACTTGTTTCCTATTTTTTCCATGTCCTATGGATATAAACCTATGTTCTCCAGGTTCTAGTATCAAATGCAGTATCCCTTTCAGGCTTGGTATCACTAGCTCTTTTGGTGAGTTTTCGGAGACCCCAAAAAATCGCTTCTACTATGGGGCATAGTGTTTTCCTTTAGTCAAGGTTGATGTTGTTGGTAGGAGGTGACTAGAACTTGGTGGTGGTGGTGGCGATTTTAATTTGGTAGGTGGCTACTTAGACTTTAGTGGAAACCACACTATTGAGTTCAGTAGTTAGAAAGAATTGTCTTTTCTGTGGTGTGTTATTGGAGTCAAGGGGTTGGTTCTTGTGGTTAGTGGTAGGCTTGGCGATTTATTGTCAGCACGACCATTCAAGGAGGGGGTTATGGCCATGACGCTAGAGGGTAGCTCATGGAGGACAAGAAGCATAGATGGGGTTAATGGTGGTGCAGAGGCAGAGTTTGAGGATGAGGTGGCTCATGACCACATCCCTTCTCCAAGACAAGTGGACATCCCTCCCTCTTTGGATTCCTCAGATTTCTAGCTTCGAAATGTCACCATGCTCTTGGAACAATTAAACTGTCATGATTATCATAATGATTTTATTGTTTTTATGAATGATTTATAGCACAATCAGTGGAACATTTAGGATCGATTGGCTTCAATTCAGCGAGGTCAAAAGAAAACTACTGAGTGGTTAGCAAGCGAAATTTTAGGGGCTAATATTCGCAAGTGGGCTAATTTTGCATGATTTTTCCAAAAAAAAGATATGCTAATTTTCCATTTCTTGTAAGAATGATTTGCCCAAATTTTATAGTGCAAAATTATTTTACCTCAGAAATCGCCATAATTTTATATAGATTAATATAAAATCATTATAGATCTAAATAGTTTTGCAAAAATATTACCAAACATTTTATAATTTGCATATTATGGACTAGGAATATTCACCAAGGTTTCTAAACTTTAATATAAAATTTCATCCTTAAAATTTCCTTGGTGGTTAGAGCATATAGAGGGATGTCTTGCTCACTTAGAATTCCATGTCCATGGTGAGCCCAATCCCCCATGGTTACCAAGTGATGTTTTGAATATCCATCTCTGGTAATTCCTCTTGTTCCTTGATGCTTGTGGGTTGTGTTCTCATTCTAGGTGTGCTTTGGGATTTCTGGTCTTTTTGTTTTTGGGTTCTTAGAAAAATTTGGCTTTTTGTAATCAGCGTTTGTGTATCACTCCTGGCCAACAAATCCAATAGGAGTGAGGTCGGAAAAATAGTGAAAACAAGCAAACATGTTGTGTTTTTTGGAAGAATTAATAGAAGCATTTTTATCGATAATATATGTGTGTGTGTGTGTGAAAAATTGTTGTAAGTATTAACTTTTTATATGCTTAGGAATTAAATTTAGATCTTATGTTTTGAAATATACTGGTTATGAATAATTTATTTTAAAATAGATTTTTTATTTATGATTACTATTTATATTTTATATATTTTATTATAGAAATACATTCTAATTATGTTTTTTTTACATTTTTTTTTTTTTAATGTTCTATAACATCATGGTTATGAATATGATTCATCTATTATTTATATTTATTTTCATGTGATATTAATATTATGAAATAATTTTTTTGGAAAATAATTAAATAAAAACAAAATTACAATATAACATATTGAATTGAATATATTTATTATATTTTATTTAAGCCATCATCATCATCATTTCATCTAGCATGTCAATACAATGTCTCCCTCCTATTAGCGTATAGAGCCCCCTTCAAAGTATTAAATACATTTTAGTTATTATAATAATAGTGTTAATGCTATTAATTATTATAAAATGATTGTCAAGTTTAGGATCATAATAATATCTCTTTTCCTTTCTATTAAAGATATTGTTCTTTCAACAATAATCCATTAAAATCTTGGAAAACAACTAATATTTCTCCAAGGTTTTTTCTCTAAGATGGCTATGACTTAATGTTGACAAAGATAAACACATGATAATTAAATTTGAAAATATCACATATGATACTTTCATATATGAAAACAATTATTTGGAGGAGGTTCCTTTATACAAATATCTTGGCATCAATACTCATCACAAGCTCAATTGGAATTATATCATTGAGAAAAGGATAAATGGTCAGTGTAAAGCTTACTATGGTATTGAAAACAATTGTAATTCAATAGTTATTCGATTTGAAATTTAGTAAAACAAATAAAAAGGTCATCTTTGATATTTTATCACTCTTTTCTTTAATATAGGGATGTGAGGTTTGAGGTTGTATTATTTCTAGAAATTCATTTAGGAATATAGAATAAATCAAAAGCAATTTAAAACCTACAATCTCAAAATTAAAGGATACACTACCTATCATATCCCCTGATTGAATCAAGTCTTTCCCCCATTGAAAGCATGGCTATAACTATGCATTTTATGTATAAAAAGAAATTAATCAATATGATAGCCAAAACTTTTCCTAAAATTTCTTTTAACTCTAGCCAAAATGATGCAAGAGCATTCATGTGAAAGCAGCATATTTTGACTAGACCCCAAAGGGATCATGTAAATTTTCAAAGAGAAACAAAATTGCCTCAATTTGTAAATCTATATACAAATTAGAATTAGTAATTTTTTTTTTTCCTCTAATTACATGTGTCCAGATTATAGCAGAATCTAGATTGTTAAGTTGCTGGTATTTTTCCAAATGGGCCTTTGTAAAGGAAACAAGTGTTTAACTAAATTGTGAGTTAGCTTAGATTTCTGTAACAAATGTCACATATGATTATAATGGTGGGATAATTTCTGGTTAGAAATATTATGTATAGAAAGAAGAGCTCTAGAGAAAATATAATAGGAGTGATACAGTTTGCATGAGTCGAGAAGACTTGGGCGAGTGAGCCTTTTTAACGTCTTTGTAAATATGGTCATTTAGTTTTAAACGAAATTTGGGTGGTTCTTTGTAAATGCACCTTTCAGGAGTTCATATAGTCTATGCATTTTTGTGCTTGAAACCTATCTGAATGCAAGGTAGAACCTATCTAAGGGGTTGTATAATCCTACTTTAAAATCAATGAACATTCTGTGAGGATAGTGGAGACTGGATCAAAGAAAAGTCTATGGGTTGTGTATTCAAGGCGAAGCCTGTACACGAGTATTAATAAGACATCATGGATCATCACTTGGACCCATGATTAGAGAAATGTTAAACAGTGTAAAGCAAGTGTGAGTCAGCCCCAGGAGCGAGAAATATGCAAGAACCAAGACAGGAGAACTTATATCTGACTCAGTAAAAGGAGCAGGCTTGGAACCGTAAGGAAGAATCGATCAAAGATTAAAAAAGGAAGAGGTGAATCCTGTGGAGCAGGAGTGGGAATCAGAGTAGTACTACTCAAGAGCTCCATTAGCGACAAGGCCAAGAGAACTCGGCCAGAGGACCCACGAAATTCTGTGCAGCCATATATTCTGTACTATATGGTAAACAAAATCTCAAATGCATGGAATGTAATTAATTTTAATTTTCCATGATATGAGTTGGTAGAGAAAGAAACGAAATCATTCGGTAGAGCATAAATAGAGGTGAAGATCTTGAACGAGAGATGAGCGCCGACCACCCTAACCATTCATGACAGTCTGACCGCGACTACCTTTAGTACGTGAGCTTGTTTGGCTAGTCGAGCCCGATTTCGATAAGCACATGACCTGGTAAGAACAAAAATCCCCGACCTCTGACCAATCTTTGTCCAAGCGAAAAAACAATAATTTGGGAAGCGCGTGGGACCAAAGTTCTACTTAAATTTTGTACTATTCCTAAATCAAACCGAAAAAATAAATAAAGGATTGTTTTCATTTGTTATGATTAAAAGGGTTCTCCGCATGAAAGGGAAATAGGGTGAAAATCGAGGTATTCTCCGATATCATTTTTTCGAGAAACCTAAGAAGCAAGGAATTGTTCAGAGCACGATGATCTGGTTGTCGTTACGTCAAGTGGTATCAGAGCCACATCAAAAGAAGAGTGTAGCCAATGAACGAATATTATTGAAGATAGTGAAGAAAGAATCCAATGGAGACTTGGAGCAAAACTAAAGACGTAATGAGGTTTCTGGTTTATAAATTACAGTGTCTTCATTTTATAAAAGCAAGGTTAAAAGAAAACGAGAGACTGGAGGTACGATCGAATCATCCTCAATGATCAACAAAAATTTCACAAGGAGAAAGAATTGTGCGAGGAGTGCAGAGTCTAGTAGGAGAGAATACTAAGGAGATTATATACGAAAGAGGACAAAAACACAGAGATTGAAGACGAATTATCAAAAAAAGCACGGAGGAGATTGGGATTTTGAAATCTCAAAGTTGGATAACTAGTTAGATAAATTTGATCTTTAAGTTTTGATTTAGTCATTGAGGGAACTAAGCAATTGCATGTAGCAACCCATACAACCATAGATGTTGTGAATGTGAAGATTGCTTAGATAGAGGCAGGGAACTATGACAGAGAACTTTGCAGTAGAGAGGTTGCATAGAGAAAGGAGAATTCTAGTTGAGGTTTGAAAGGAAAGAAGGGGACCAAGGAAGTCTTCAAGGAGCAGATAACAAGAGCAGTTCTCAAAAAGTGAACAAGGTGCAATGGCCAAGGATGAGAAAAGAGTGTTCAAAAGGCTACAATCAAAGGAATCAAAGAAACACCAATAGCCACGGTGAGGCGAGGTGGGCAGGTAAAAAGTGAGGTGAGGCTTGTTACATAGCTAGGTTCTAGCTCACAATGAGCATGCAGAAGCTTATGGAAGAAGAGAACAAGATGACCATTGGCATTGGTCATGATAAAGGTTCATGTGCTAGCCACAATATAAGAGGAGAGAAAGATTCCAAAGAAAATGGCATAAAGGGGAGAATGAGTCAAGAGGAATTTGATCGAGAGATGGCGGAACTAAATAAAATGATCAACATGTTGCTACAACTACTACAAGAGAGTGAAGAAGACCAAAGACAGATGTGGGACTTGAGGAAAAAGGCTAGAATGCCTGTCACACAAAAGGGTTTTTAGGAAGAAATCCCAAAAAGCTAGAGAGTTGGAGAAAAAGAGAATGGGGTATTTGATAAAATTCTGGATGGAAGGAGAAGAGCTCACAGTAGTTGAGACTAAGGAAGGAACAGTTCATTACCACGAACAAAAAATAAGGACCGCTCCTTGAAGATAAAGCAAAGGGGCTCATGGAAGGTACAAGGAAGAAAGATGTGATAGAATATGTTTGCCTCTACAAACCAGAACAAGGACAAATCCTTGGTGAAGACTGATTATGATGAGACTAATGGAGCGTGTAATGGAATTTGTGAAGAGTCCATGTCAGTAGGGGGGTTTATTGATAGAAGAGGAGGCTAAAGAGCCTTGTGTTTTCTAAATTAATAAATTGTGTGTGGATGCAGGTCTTGCACGTAACGATGGAGGAAAACCATTAAAGGTTGTCATAATGAAGGAAGAGAAGATGAATTTGTCTCTAAAAGACAAAGAAAAGGGAGAATTCAGCCAATGAAAGGAAAAATAACAAATTTGAGGTGGTGAAGGAGAATGACATTCCAAGTGAACCTGCAAAGAAGGGAATTGTAGATGGAGATGTAATGTATTTATCTTTGGAAAATAAACTCTTGTTGAATTATTATAAAGGTGCATTGAAAGTTGGAGAAATTGGACAAGTTGTCCCAAAGGTGGGAAGGGTGGAGATGGATTTATGGAAGCATGGCCATGAAGAAATAAATTTCTCTCTCAAGAACCATCAAAGCAAGTGCCGCCGGAGGGAAAAGGGAACTGTCCCTGTAACCAAAATGAAGTTGATTTATGAAGATGATCGTGTGCAAGATAAGGGGAATTTCTTTGAGGCTATTATAAATAGAAGCAGAGATGCCAACTAATTTGTGGAGACACCAGTAATGAGGAGAAAGGACAAAATTGAGACATTTTTTTGACACAATATTAAAAGGATTTACAATTCCTAGAAGACTGTTTGGAAACTACCAAGGTTGTGGAAGATCACATGAAGAAAAAAGCTAAGGAACTCGAAGAGGCTGATGTTCCCAAGATAAAAAAGAATTGATTTTTTCTATGGTGGAGAGGTTGTCAAGAGCACACTTGAGCTTGCAGAAAAAGGACAGCAAGTGTGGTCAAAGGAAAATGAGGAAAGGGGAAGAGTATGGAGGAAGTGGGACAATTCCATATTTGTCCAAAAAATACATATGCATCGAGTATACACCCAAAAAGAAATGGAAAAACAATGTGAGGGAATCCTTAAGTGGGTTAAAGGTGATGCGATTAAGAAAGCATCTGAGGCCTTGAAGGAAGAAGGGATAATTCAATGAGATGGTAGTGAAGAAGAACTAATTCAAGAGTCCATGTTTACAATAAAAATGTTGTAAGAAGGATATGTGGAAAACATGCTTTGTCAATATTTCTTAAATTATAATGTTGACCAAAATTTTGAGCAACATATGGAGGATTAAAACTTAGTAGCAGGTTGGGTGAATTATGGAGCAATGATGACCAAGAGGTAGGTAACTGTAATTTTTTGCAACAAAAAATGATAAGAGGTGGCAAGTAAAGAGATGTAGTTTGTTTTAATAGGGCAACACTAAAACATGGTATGGAACCCTAGAACTTGGGAGGTGACAACAACAATTCAATAAGGTAAATTCGTTGGGTAACTGCAACACCAATTTTGGGACCCCAAAGGATTCGATTGATTGAGGGCATTTGACCAAGAGGTCAAAATTTTTCCATCTAAGGAGTTTTATGTTGGAGCATCCATCTCTTGGTAGCATGTTTTGACCAAAATCCAAAGGGGTCATGTAAATTTTCAAAGGGAAAGGAAATTACCTCAATTTGTAAATTTGTATAAAAATAAGAATTAATATTTTTTTTTCTGTAATTACATGTGTCTAGATTCTAGCAAAATCTGGATTGTTAGGTTGTTTTGAGGAGCTAGTAATTTTTCCAAATGGGCCTCTGTAAAGGCAACAAGTGCTTAACTAAACTATGCATTAGTTTATACTTCTGGGACAATGTCCCATATGATTATCCTATTGGGATATTTTCTAGTTGGAAAATTATGTATAGAGAGAAGAGATCTCGAGGAAATATAATAGGAGTGATAGAGTTGGCATGAGTCGAGAAGAATTGGGTGAGTGATCCATTTTAACATCCTTGTAAATATGCTTATTCTGTTTTAAATGAAATTTGACTAGTCACTTAGGTCAGGCCATGATATGAGTCAACGAAGAAGGAAAAGAACATGGTCGATAAAGGATCAATAGAGATCAAGATCTCAAACAGGAGATGAGTGTCGACCACCTTGACCATTGATGATAGTCTGACCACAACTATCTTGGGTACGCAAGCATGTTTGGTCGATCAAGCCTGAGTTGTCCAAGTGCACGACTTGGGAAGAAGAAAAAACCTTGACCTTTGACCAATCTGTTTCCAAACGAAGAAAAAGAAAATCAATCAGGAAGCACTTAGGACCAAAGTTTTATTTTTACTTTGTTATATTTCTAAATCCAAGGCTAAGGAAAAAATGAGAAAAAAAATAAAGGATGGTTGTTATTGGTAATGATTAAACAGGTGCCCCACATGAAGGAAAAATAGGGTGAAAATCAATCTCTAATATCATTTTTTTTTAGAGACCCAGGAAGCGAGGGATTGTTTAGAGAATGAGGATCTAGTTGTCGTTGCATCAAAAAACCTTCCACCTTAGTATAAGAATGCCTAGTTTTGGCTAGACAATTGTGGGTTAAAGGAGAAGATCATTTTACAAAATAATGATAATAGTAAAAATATTATTATTTCAAAATTTAAAAAGAAATTATGGGGTGGCAAAGAGTTAAAGGGAAAAGAGAAACTAAAATGTTATAAGGAGGTTCTCAACCCTAATCTAGAAAAAAAGTATCTCTTTGTCTTCATTAATGTTTAAAAAAATGAAGATTACTAAAATAAGAAAACAATATCATAAGGTTCATAGTGAAATTGGAGGTAGGTCAACTAGCAAAAATCCACAAGATGAAAGAATTTGTTACCTTTGTGACAGTAAGGGGGTTGAAGATGAAAAAAAAATATGTTTATCTTATATTGCCTATCTTATGAAATCTAATTTTCAAAATATTTCTCACTCTATCAACTTTCCTGGGTTTTTTAATCAGTACAATTGGTGATCTTAGAATGCTTCTCTTAATGCTACTTGAACATAGAAATATAATAGTAAAAAAAAAAAAACTAATCTTTTACCCTTTGAAGGTTTGATAAACCACATTGATCTTAGTAGATGTTAATCATGATCATCATTTATAATATATAACTATTTTATTTTTTCCTTATATTATTCAAGTCTTTCAACCCACAACTTAAAAAAAAAAAAAAAAAACATTTTTATTATATTTCTTAAAAAAAATAAAATAAAAATAAAATAAATAAACCTTTTGGTCCATGCTCAATTTGTGAGTTGCAACGCCCTTTTAAAAAAAAGGGCTCTAAATAAATAATTAATAAAAAAAAATAAAAATAAATAAATAAAATTGTTGGATATAATAAAAACAAAAATAATTATATATATTAGTTAGTTTTAATTAAAAGAATTATAAAACATTGATAATTATTGAAGGCTTCTTATTTCAACTTAAGGTGGATAAAAGATATGTGGTCTTTTTTTTTATTTTCTTTAAATAATACTCTAATAAATAAAAAATGTTGGTTATAATAAAGAAAACATATATATAATATAAGAAGATTATAAAACATCAATAAATGTCTAAGGATTGTTGTCTTTTTTTTTTTAATTGAGAATCTAGATTGATTGTCAAGGGTATATGCTCAGCATATGCTTAGTCTTAATGCTTGTATTGTAGTGTATAAAAGAGTTTTTTGAAGTTGCATCGACTTTTAATAAATTAAAAAAAAAAAAAAAAGATTTGTGCGATGTGGCTCCCCACCCACCAATTTCCTAGGTATTTGACATTGTTCCAATTCTAATAAGTTCCCCATGATAAGTTCCTTATTATTATTTATAACATTCATTTATATATAAACAAATCTTATTTAGCAAAATTGTCCATTATTTTAATAAATTTTAAAAATTAGATTCATAGCTCCCAACCCACCAATTTCATAGAGATTTGAGATTATTCCAATTCTAATAAGTTCCTCATTATTATTTATAACATTAATTTATAATTCTTTATTTTTCTTAAGTTAAAATTGACCCACAACCTTTTTATACATGGTTAATAAGGTAAATGTGTACATTAGTAAGACATTCTTCTTTTTCCTAGTTATATTTATTCTAATATTTTTAACGTGGTTGTACTAGTCTTATTGTCATTGTGCTCATTTAGTTCATAGCCCAATATGGGGGGTGATGATGTAGTGGTGCAAATGTTTGTTTATAAATGTGAGTGCAATTAAAAAAAATTAAAAGGTTAAAAGTAATATATTGTAGTCCCTATGAATAAGTGTAAACATTTAAATGTTGGCTCAATTAATAATAAAAATTAAAAGTAACAAAAAATAATAAAATTCAATTTGTTATTTTATAAATTTATTTTTATTAATAAAATTATGAACAATTTTTTAGATAAAAGAAAATCATCATAAGCATATCACATTAAAATATACAACATATAAATATTAGCTATAAATTAAGATCCATTTTACCATATAAATTAAAATAATGATTGTGTAACCATATTTTAACAAGCACATAAAAACTTAATACTTATAAAAAACTGACAATAGAACAAGATTCTTAACTATGGATTTTATTCACACTTTACCATGGATATTATTAACTTCTAAATATGTTTTACTACAATACCATGGTTTATCAATACATGCTCAAAAACCATAACTCATTTCACAATTACAATATTTTAATTTGATTTGATTTTATAGCATTTTTCTAATTAAATCTAAAAACAAAAAAATTATTATAACTTTGCTGAGTGAAGCCCGAACAATTATTCTCTCTGTCATACAATATATAGAAATTGTTTTGTTGAAAGTTTCCTATGAGAACAGCAGGACCACCAACAACAAGAGTGCCACGACTCTTCATTGGCAAGCAAACTGTATCCAAAATGAGAGAAAAAAAAATATTCTCACCAGGCAATACCATGTCTAAGCTACCCTTGAAATGAAATGAAAATGTAGGCCACTAAATATTCTCGAAACGAGATGCATTGTAACACAATCCAAAGATAGTATTGGCTTCAACTCCAAGAGCTCTTTTATATCCAATTAGAGAAGCAAATTGACCTACAATCTGGTTATAAATTGAATCAGGAAAAATAGTGAAAGATGTGCCTGAATCTATTATGGTTCTACCATTCCTTGGTTGATAAATGTCGATAAATTGGAGGGCAGATTCAAGCATTTTCGACCAATACTCACCGCTTCGAGGCTAAGATAAGAAAACAAAAGTTTTATGGGATTGATGAGAAGGGAAGTGTAAGTGAAAGGGATGTCCCTCGGAATCACCTTGTTACCGAGAACTATATTGATGTTGTTGTTTACATTGTCAAGACAATATTGTTGGCATTATGATTCAGGTGTTGTCCTTGATGGCAACTCACTCAGAGGTTTGATACAGGTGGTGGCAACTTAATCAGATGATAGATCATAATGCAGCAGCTCAAGAGAGAGGTATACGCAGGTTGACTGTGATGAAAGTGCGTATATACGCGGGCTATCAGAGCAAAAGGTGCGTATACGTATACACGCAAGTTCGCAGAAGGAAAAGCGCGTGCATGGTTTTGGTCCGTGGTATTTGGTCCATGGTATTTTGGTATTGGTCCATGGTATTTGGTTCGAAATGACGACCCCAGGTATTGGGTCCATGGTATTCTTTCTACATGGTTTTGGACCATGGTATTGAGAGAAGCCTAACCTATATAAGGAGAAGATCATTAGGCAAAAGGGGGAGCAAGGCATGGATGTCTGACGAAGTGGGAAGATCTAGTATTGTTGGTTATCGGTTTGTGTTGCTTAGCTCGGGTTGGATATGACAGCGAAGGTATAAGTAATTATCTTTAGATCTGTACGCGGGTTGTCTCTGGTGAAAGCGCGTATACACGCGGTTTTGGTATAGTCAAGTAGCGTATGCATAATGAGATTTGGTGTTTCAGGTTGCTGTTGATTCTAGTGGTTGTTGTAGAGTTCTGGGCTCTGGTTTGTGTTCTGTGTTTTGATGACAAGGTTTCAGTGATTCAGTATTGGGTGATGATGCAAGTATAAATTGATGATTGTATTGCAGCAGTGATTATTTTGTACTTATGGATCCAGTCTGAAAATTTATGAAACGTGGTCCCTGGAAGAAAAGAGAAGGTTGTAGCCTTCTGTAGGCCAGCACCTACGTACTAGTATCTTGGCTAGTGCAAGAGCTAAAAGGGGGTTGTAGCTCCCTTCTAGG
>APFE031730854.1:13583-40241 GCA_000404065.3 Pinus taeda | reverse complement strand
GTATGAGGGATTTGGGTGAAGAATTTAAGGAAGTTGTCTTATTTGAAAAGGTTTTGAGATCCTTGTCTGCTAAATTTTATTCCAAAGTGTCTGCCATAGAAGAAAAGGAGAATCTGTAGAAAATCACCATGTCACAGCTTCACAGAATCTTAACTACTTTTGAGATGCGAAAAGAGGGACCATCAAAAGCCGCATTTGAAGCATCAGGAGACATGTCAGAGGAAGAAGATGAGGTAAATTTTGTCAAGAATATTGAACGGGGAACTAGACGATTCAAAGGTAAGCTACCTTTCAAATGCTTTTCATATGGAAGAGTTGGTCACTATGCTGCTAGATGCCCTCATAACAAAGGAAAGATGTCTGAAGAAGGTAATAGAAGTTATTATACCCATGTTAAAAGTAATGACTCATTCAATGGTAGTGAAGACATTAGAAGTCTTATGGCATATGAAAAGAAGAATGCAGAAATTGAAGAAGTTACCAAATTAAACGAACAATTGGAGACAGTAACCAGGGTAAGGGAGAAATTGCAGGATATAATAAAAGATCAAAGCATAACAATTCAGAGACTTGAATCAAAGATCCTCTCTCTAAAAGAAGATCTTGAAAAATCAAAGGAGCAGAACAGAGAAGCTCTTGAAGAACATGAAGTGATCAAATTAAAGCAACAAGTGGAAGAAGGAAGAAAAGCTGAAGAAGACCTAAGGAAACAGTATCTGGAAAAGGAAGAACAACATCAGGTTGAGGTAAATATCTTAAAAGGTAAATTAGAAGAAAAGGATAAATTGTTGTGATTTCAAAATAGTACTAAGATTTTGGATGATATTCTTGGTAGTCAAAGATCTCCTAGTATCAAAACTGGTCTAGGCTTTTATGAATCTATTGAAGGTGAATCTAGCATACAAGGTGAGGAAAGAAACTCTAATGAGAAATCTGAAATGCACAACGAAGAGATAAGAAGAAAACCCCATCAACAGCCAAGGAGAGAAACTGTTCAAAGGAAATCTTTTACTCCTCCACTGAATAATGTTGAATGCTATGTATGTCATAATCTTGGACATGTTGTAGCAAGATGTAGAAGTAGAATGGTTCAAAACCTTCACAAAAGATCATCACATCCCAAGTATTTCAGAGGATATTGCTTTGCTTGCAATGCATATGGACACAAAGCAATTGATTGCAATAGAAGGAACATGAAATATGTAAGATGTTATACATGCAACAAACTTGGACATAAAGCAAGGGAATGCAGGAGCAAATTCCAAAATTCAAAACAAGAGGACCATACATTATCACAGATAAAATTAGAGACAGAAAGATGTGACATTACTCAGTTAGCTGACATAACAGACACAGGGGAATCTGAAAGTGAAGAAATTCAGTATTCCATCTTGCATATGCTGATATAATGAAGATAAGTCGCGTATATACGCGAGTTACAGGCTGCAAAACAGACCCAAGAAATGGTTCGGTCATTATATGAAATGGTTGGCACGGGCTCAGGGGGAGCATATACTTCAAATAATGCATTGTTGGCATTATGGTTAGAAGTTGTTGATAAAGTTTATGAAGCTAAATTATACATCTTGTTGTTTGATCAAAGGAATGGTATTGCAGGTCATATATGATGAATGATAGTTATGGTTTTGAATGAATTGCTGGTCTTAAAACTTGCAATTGCTCAGGGGGAGCATGGATGGATTGATACAACTTGGCATATACAAAGGGGAGCTCAATCAGAAACTTTAGCATGTACTCAGGGGGAGTATGGACAGCAGAAGGTATACCAAGGAAGAGAATATATGGGTCCGCCCTTTGCCCTTGATGTCAAAGGGGGAGAGTGACTTGGTGTGGTGGTTGCCATCAAGTCCAAAGGGGGAGATTGTTGGCATTATGATTCAGGTGTTGTCCTTGATGGCAACTCACTTAGAGGTTTGATACAGGTGGTGGCAACTTAATCAGATGACAGATCAGAATGCAGCAGGTCAAGAGAGAGGTATACGCAGGTTGACCGTGATGAAAGTGCATATATACGCGGGCTATCGAAGCAAAAGGTGCGTATACGTATACACGCAGGTTTGTAGAAGGAAAAGCACGTACATGGTTTTGGTCCGTGGTATTTGGTCCATGGTATTTTGGTATTGGTCCATGGTATTTGGTTCGAAATGACGACCCCAAGTATTGGGTCCATGGTATTGTTTCTACATGGTTTTGGACCATGGTATTGAGAGAAGCCTAACCTATATAAGGAGAAGATCATTAGGCAAAAGGGGGAGAAAGGCATGGATGTCTGACGAAGTGGGAAGATCTAGTATTGCTGGTTATCAGTTTGTGCTGCTTGGCTAGGGTTGGATATGACAACGAAGGTATAAGTAATTATCTTTAGATCTATACGCAGGTTGTCTCTGGTGAAAGCACGTATACACGCGGTTTTGATATAGTCAAGTAGCGTATGCATTATGAGATTTGGTGCTTCAAGTTGCTGTTGATTCTAGTGGTTGTTGCAAAGTTCTGGGCTCTGGTCTGTGTTCTGTGTTTTAATGACAGGGTTTCAGTGATTCAGTATTGGGTGATGATGCAAGTATAAATTGATGATTGTATTGCAGCAGTGATTGTTTTGTACTTATGGATCCAGTCTGAAAATTTATGAAACGTGGTCCCTGGAAGAAAAAAGAAGGTTGTAGCCTTTTGTAGGCCAGCACCTACGTACTAGTATCTTGGCTAGTGCAAGAGCTAAAGGGGGTTGTAGCTCCCTTCCAGGTGAAGCTGGAGAACGAGAGAGGGTTGTAGCTCTCTGCAGGTTGCAGCCAGTGTACTGGTAAAGGCCTGCACCAGTACATTGTAAAAGAAGTTTCTTATTAAAGGAAGAAAGAGACAAATTGTAGCAGGTGGTTTTCACCCACATTGGGTTTCCACCTTATATCATGGTGTTCACGTGTGCTTCTTATGTGTGATGATCTGTATTGTTTTACTACACCTGTTTACTGTTAATGTGGTTAATAATGTTTTGATGCATTTACTGAGCATAAGCTAACTGAATCATAAGATTACTGCATGTACACTGGTTGCATTTAACAAAGTCGCGTATATACGCGGATATACTGAACCGAAGTCGCGTATATAAATCTGAGTATGAAAAATGAAAAGTAACTGATTTGATAATACTGATTCACCCCCCCCTCTCAGTATTATTTCCAACAAATACACAAATTTATCACTAATAAGAGGACCAAGTTGGGAAGGCATAAACAAACCTCCTTTGCGAAATCCTGAACTACCAGAAAACATGGATGAAACCACTGAACATCCTATTGTGAACTGCTTTATTTATTGTCTTCCTCCATCTTCCAATGACAAAGTCAAGGTCTCAGTTAGTAGATGCCCCATCGCATTTCCAATGCCATAGGTAAGGCTGAAATGTGGAAAAATGAGCGAGCACTTTTGGAAGCATTCGATGCAGCCTTCATTCTTTCACAGGTCTCTGCACTTCGGATTTGCGCACTTTACAGGCACACGAAAGGATGACTTTATTTGAAAAAATACCACGCTGTATCCATTGCAGTTGTTGCATGTATAATGTGTGGTGCAGGGTGCCCACACCACATCACTACCCGTGTCCATGATGAGAAATACATTTTATGCAGGAGTACCCACAGATAATTTGAAGTAATACTTGGGGAAGTCACTGGGATAGTAGAGAAGCTCCTCCACCCTGATCTTCTTCGTCCTCATCTTCATGTGGAGGGTCATGGAAACTCCATTAATTTCATGCTTATTTTTTTGAGAAAATATTGCAGAGAGTTGCAATGGGAGGACAACCAACTTAGATCCATCTAACATTGGATCTATCATGCCGAGATGGATCCAATACCTTGAGGTGTAAACCTTTTTTTTGGAGTGTAGAAATTGAGGAAAGGTTTGCACATCGAAGGATTTGATCCCTCTCACCACATGGTAGATCCAGTGTTAGATGGATGTAAGTTGGTTCCAATTGAGGGAGACAATGTCACATTTTTATATTATCATTATTATGTATATGTTTGAAATAATCTTCAAAATTCACATTATGTTTTCTTTACTTGGCATGACCACATCATTATCTTCTTTAATTTAGTTTGCGTTTCTTGCTGTCAGGCTAGGTAGTAACTCCTCAAAGCAAAATTGATTCGTGTATCATATTCCTTTAGGTTGGTCTTTATTATATACATGAAGGAGAGACTGTTCACTTCATCTCCTGATGACTGTTCATATTACTTATTATTTATTTACATTATATTCACCGAATCCTAATGATTAGGTGTCAACATTCCCCCCCTTAATCTGAAGGGATGTTGGTGAATCCAAGCATCATTCTGAATCGTTCAAGATTTTCTCTTCCAAGTGCTTTGGTAAAAATGTCGGCAATTTTCTCATTAATGGAACAATGACGGAGATGGATTGTTTTGGCCTCAACATGATGTCGAATCAGATCATATTTGGTATTGAAGTGCTTCGTTCGATCATGTAACTTTGGGTTCTTGGCCAACTTTATTACGGAGGTATTTTCAATCATGAGTGGAGTTGGCTGTACTTGTTTTACCTGCAAATCTTCAAGAATTTTCCTGAGCCACACAATTTCTTTTGTTGCTTCAGCTGCTGCCACGTATTCTGCTTCTATTGTGGAATATGCTGGAATTGATTGTTTGCGTGATCTCCAGGAGACAGCTCCTGTTCCAAGACTCGTAGCATATCCTGAAGTAGATACCCCAGTTTCTTTGTCTCCATCGAAGTTTGAATCAGAGTATCCAATCAAGCTGAAGTCGTGTTATCGGGAATAATGTCCACTTGGAGCTGCTATTCCCACTAAGACCGATAGCTATCTTACAAGCAAACAAGTTAAAACTATTTTCGCTTTCCTTTATGAGAAGTAGATAAGAGGGGAACAAAGGACACCAACCTTAGTCTTGTGCTTGGTTCCTTCCCTGGTTCCTCTCCTTTCTGATAGATCTTCGTCGCTTCTTCTTTGTCTACCCAGCTTCAAAGAGCACCTGTGGAATCAAAGCAGCATAATACTATCGAAGAACAGAGATTTCCAGTCATAAACAATATAGAACCAAATATGTATTGACCACACAAATGCATATACAATCAATCATACAAGAATGTGGAGGAAAATTTGAATAGCTTTATTAATATCAAGAATAGAAAAGAGGCTTACAACCAATTGTTCTGAACCAGCATCATCCTCCAACAAGAAAGCCCTTCTTCACCTCATATAAAGCTTAGATCACCCAACACTATGATGTTACACTAGCAAACCAACAACACTTCTCTACAAGATACAAGATTCTAGCCTCCGGATCTCTGTGATGAGGGATCCATATATAGATGTTTGTAGGGGGTGATTCAGCTTCTGGGTTTTTTATTAGTGTCCTCTCTCTGATAGTTCTTGATTCCACTTGGAGATTGATGATCTCTTACTCATCCCTGGGCGAATTCAGAGAGGCAAGTGTCACAGGAGAAGTTTCTGGAAGATTCCATGATCATCCACCTTGCAAAATGTCTCTGCCATTTGTCTATTCTCACCCATCGCAACCTATAGAAGGGCTTTCCAGTATGCATCGCACATTTTACACTGAGTAGGTGAGATGCATCACACCCTCTGCACTAGGCAGTCTATATGGTCCAGTTTTGACCAGTTTTGAGCAGTTTTCCATGGAGAACTTCTGGGAGATGATGTAATCAGATGACCTTGTTCCTTTAGGGTGTGAAGTAACACTTTTAGGGACTTAGAAGCCCTTGGTTTATGGACATATATTATTGGGGTCGTAGTGCCCAAAAATGTCTATAACAGTTGCCCCCTAAAGCATGAGGTCGTTAATCTTTTGATGTCGGGTGAAATGATTTATCATGAGAATCCGAAGTTTTTTCGAGCTGGAAGGCAACCTGTAATAAGATACAATACAATACATTATCTTCATAATATTTTTCATGATCTAGCTGAGGCGGGCATTCCCATGCTCAACTTTAGAAATTCATTTTCATGTACATAGGACAGACAACTGTCTGTGTAGCAGACTGATGATTCAGATGGAGTCATCATCCTTTGATTCGGATGATCATCTGTTCGGTAATGATGTACATTTGATGTCTTTATATTCCTGAATATATCACAGCCCGAATGGATGAAACTAGATCTGGGGTTTTTAAACTCGTTCAATCTTTGCCCGGAGTACAAGTCGATCCATGTGAAAGATGTTCTGGAGTCAAACATGGAAAGACATCGCCTGATTACCAGCCAATGATGTAAGCTGTTAACAGGCGCGAGAGGAATCGTCGATAATGATGATGACCCTCAAGGTATGACAGTACAATTCACGTGGTGTGAAAATGGGACTTGGCATCAAACACCACGTAAAATCTTTCGGTCGAAGGCCATTGATGTAAAGCTGTCGCTGGAAGTGAGAAACTTGCCATTAAGACATGCAAGCTTCAAAGTACTGAAAGGGTTGTTCCTAGGTCAACCTCTCGGATAATGAGTTGATTTCGACGAGAAGTGACTCGTCGTAGGAGGGCCTTAATGAATCCCACATCTACGACACGGAACAGAGCAAATGATTTTGTGGAGGTGAAAACGATTTGATGATACAAGGTTCAGGGTGGCAGTCATGAAAGAATGGAGCATGAATGTATTGTAGCGGATGAGACACAGGTGAATTCTCTGAGCGACTTCTATTGAACATACCGGTGACACTGAAATGGATTAGTAGCATTAACCCCAAATATGGATGGTACGATGGACCAATGGTGATATGACCGGTGAACGGAATAACCCAACCCGACTTGGACGTGGAGTGAAAGTGTCATGTTCAAGAGTGACTTACTACCAATAAAGTTTCTTCAAGTTTTCTTCCTAATTTTCCCCAGTCATTACTGACCAGTACCTCTTTATTTTTATCAAGCTTGAGGAGGATAACATATGCTTGTTCTATAATTCGCCCTTCAGGCGAACCCATCGCTATGTTTTAACGAGCCTAGCAACAGTGAAACTCGTTCTCGTCTATATGGACAAGTTTGTCACTATTTATTTTAACGAGTTTAATAACAATGATAACTCAGTCCTTTTTCAATTTTAGAGAGTCTGAAAAGGGACAGAAAGGAAACTCCAATAATCATTTTTCGTCATATAATCCTTTAAGTCCGAAAAAGTATAAAATAACACGAAAGGGATGAATTTTCGATAGTTTTAACGAGCCAAACAAGACAAACGCTCGATCTTTTTGTGTAATAATCCCTCAGGTCCAAAAAGATTAAAATCTAGAGGAGGGATAGCACTTCCGTTAGCTTTAACGAGCTGGAGAGGCCAATAACTCGACAATCTTTTCATATTTTACGAGTCAGATGAAAATAGCTTAAAGGAGACTCGTTTTTTGAGGAATGAGTGATAATTTTGGGTAGCAGCTGATTCTTGGTAAGATTTGGAATTCTCCAATCATGACAGTGTCACAAAGATGGCTAACAGAAATAAACCAACGTGTGACCAAAAGGAGAGAAATTCTCTCAAATAGATCCAAGGGCTCTTAATGTTTTAAATCAACAACTTTTAACAATTTAGATGGAAAGTTGTGGCAGGTTAACGAACCTCATCTGATCCGATAAAATCCAAAGTCTCAAAACATTTTAAACAGACAATCGAAATTAACGGGTGACTTAATTCTTCCTTCCCACTCAAAAACATGTCTAATTGGTGGGTGACTTAATTCTTCCTTCCCACCCAAAAACATATGCACATGTGAAGTGAGGCCTCATTCAATTTAATAAAAAATTTAAACTTGAGCCTCTGTTTAATGCAATCAAGTTTGATAGGAAAGGGTTTCCGTAAGTAACTTTAATAGAATGTTATAAAGTGAATATTAAAGTTTAGATATATTTGAAACGATAAGGAAACTAATTACTAATAGGTAAATATATTTACGATGCTCCATGACACAACCTATCTACAACATGTATCTGAACATATTAAGGCAAGAAATACATCCATATCAAATAGATTGTTAACCCTATCGCTCTATATTATTATATTTATCATGTCATTAATGTAATAATATTGAATAAAATGTTTTTTAAATTTTTTTTGGTTCAATCTAGATGGAGTAGGATTTCTTTCTATATCGTAGATCTTTATCTAAATAAAATTAATAAGGTTTTAGAAGGTGAATTTGAAAATTTAGATTTGTATCCAAGTCGAAACATATATATAAGTTTTCAGACCAAAAACTTTTTGAAATCTTATGTTATGTATATTGCTAAATAAATTCACTCATAAAATCTGGAGGTTACATTTATGGGTGATAAAAAGATGTAATGTAATGTGAATTATTTAATTCATACAGAATAATTTCTTTTAACTTAATGTGATAATATTATTTACCATGTCTAGTGCCTTGTAAAGAAGGTTTTTAACAATGTAATAATGATTTGTAAGTTTCAAACAAATTATAAAAATTTATATAATATTAAGCCTTGGGTTGATGATGAGAGAGAAACTTTAAGTAGAAAAATAGGCTTTAATAGTATCAACTGATTAAAGCTAAAAATTTATATAATATTAAGCCTTGGGTTGATGATGAGAGAGAAACTTTAAGTAGAAAAATAGGCTTTAATAGTATCAACTGATTAAAGCTAAAATTGATTTATGGCTCACATTCATATTGGGTGTGGAACTAGTGGTGAATAACATTCTTGTTTGACCCAATAGCATATACACAATGTGAAATAAAATGGAGTTTTCCTCATACTCATATGATAATATTTATAGGTACTTAATAAAATTCTTTTAGACCTTTTAAGATTGTGGTTTATAATATGTATTACAAATAATTTCAAAAGTCAACTCCTTTTATACATCTTTATCATTTATTTCCCCTCTTTTTGTGGACAACATTTCCCCTTTTAGGATTTCTTTCCCCATTATGTAGACATCATAGTTTGATTATGGCTGTTTATAATATTTAGTTATATATAATATCTAATTAGTTAATTATTTGGTTCATGAACATATGTGTGTACATGTGATTAATAATATTAAAACAATTAAATAATAATAATAATGATATATACATACACATATTCATGTTCATTTGTGACGTTGCTTATATTAATGTCACTTATTTATAATTGAAGTTTTTTCTTTCGTGTGATTTAGGGATCAACCATAAGAAGATGGTCAGCATGTCAAATTATGCGTTTAAGAGGTTAGGTAAGACCATCAACAAGAGGAAAGATATTTTTGTGAGATAGAACCCACAAAAGTAGCCCAATTTTCAAAGAGGATTGAATTTGGATACAACATTAGCTCCTACTAGGGATGGTGACTCCTTGTGAGGCAACAAGAACCGTAGATGTTGTGCCTTCTAATTTGGGCATGGAGTAAATCTATATTAATAACAAATCCTCCTTTAAAATGTACTAATACCTTGTAGCATGTTATTAGATATCTATGAATGATGAATACCAATCCATTACAAATTCATCCTGTTAATAATTTTACCTGTAATTATTCATAGTATGCATGAGATATTTATTTTAACCATTGTGAAAGACTGATATTCGAATGCAACAATAAGGCTTGGAAACTTATTGGTTTTGTCACCCAATTTATTTATTTTTACCCTTGTACAAGGTGTGAACACGAATTCTCTCCAATAATCAACTATGTCATTGGATGCATCATGGAGATTAGCCAATGCACAAATTAACATCCGACATAATGTATGAGACATTGATCGGTTAATTTTTTTTGTCGTTGGATGGTTTCGGGTGGAAAAGGGGGCATTAACGTGCCCCTAGGTTGTCACTCGACATGCATTGTGAGCTGTCAAATCAAAATGTTGGCAACCGTGAGATCTTTTTTGGTGGCAGGCACACCCATAAATCAAGTGCTAGTTGTGACCCAAAAAGAACATAAACCATTGATCTTTTGAGTTTTCAAACGTTGGATCATTTCAAGTGGTGGAAGGGGCATTAGAGAGGCTCGATCACATCACCACCCAAAGAAATATCAGTTATAGGATTCAAACGTTGTTGATTGTGTGATTTTTTTGGGTCATAGAGGAAAGATTAATGTCTATGATTGTTGGGGTCTGAATGATCAATTGATGTCGGATTTGGTTTCATCCTAGACATTATATCAAAAGGATGAGGAAGGTAGCATTAATGTTGCCTTAAGTCTACATCATATATAAAGTTATAACAGTTAGTCTAAATGAATTTCAGATTTTGTGTTACTGGCCATTCTGCAAAAAAATTCAAAGAGTTTAGTACAAATTTTGTCAAGATTGAAGCAGACATAATCAACCTTCGATCAAAATATAGTGAAAATTCAAAAAGGAGAAAATATTAGTATTGTATGTTTTTTATTTCGCAGGAAAATAACATCATTTTAGAGAAATAAGACATTCTTATATTTCAAACCCTTTATTGTTAGTAGGGAGGAGGAGGAGAAGCTTCAAATGCAAAAAAATCCAAACCCTAACCTATCCTAGAAAAGAGAATGAAAATCTTTCACATCTTAATGTTCTGTATGACCAAAAGCAAGAATGACATGATAATTAATGATATAAGATCCCATTAATAAAGCTGATGAGCCAAGTTGTTATTACTATATAAGACATCTTCTCATACCCTTCATTCTACTATAGTTATTATGATAATAAATTAGGTATGAATAATCATAGTTTGATGTGTGTCTCATCCTTCATGGGTGCATTTCAAAACCATATATAGTTGATTGCATTCTTACAATCACTTATTAAGAGGTTTTAGAAATTAGAGAAATTATGAGGTCTCAAATGGGTCTTCTAAGGAATATTATAAAATAATAATGGAAATAATAAAATAAGATTAAATTACATCATCAAATTTTAGAGAGGAAAAAGAAAAAACTATTTTTTCCACTTGTATTTTCAACTTATATCCCCACGATTTAACTCAAATTTTGAGTGGGAGCACTTGTTGGATGCATAATTTAATTCCTCATTTAAGGAGTACCCATGTTGCATACTTTTGATGGACCCTGCTACATGAAAAATGATAAATACATGAAAAAATGTGATTGCAATCATGTTTTTTCATGTATTTCTCATTTTTTTATGTATCAAAGTCTATCAAAAGTATGCAACGCGGGTACTCTTTGGATGAAGAATTAAATTTTGCATCTAACGAGTGCTCCCATTCAAAATTATAGTAAAATCGTAGGGAGATAAGTTGAAAATATGAGTTGAAAAAATAGTTTTTTTTTTTTTTTACTCAAAAAATAGTGAATCATCCTCCATGGTTGACATCATCATCTTGAATCTTATTGGTTCTTATAAAAAATATTTTGGTTGTACATTTTTGTTTTGAGGCCAATTTTTACTTGAAAATTTCTCTAATGAGTTATGACACTAGTTTTAAGAGCATAAGTATGGCATTTGTTTCATAATAAAGTTCAACTAAGACTATTGAGACTAGTTATTAGGGATTTTATTCCCCCTCCTTTGTTTTCACTACATGGATTTCTAGAATCAGACGTCGCTCTGTTGCCAATGAGTGTCCATAGCCTTGACAGAGTTATCCACTATCTTAACTAAATAAGTTTAATCACTTTTTCATTCACACACAAGCATGTACTGCAGAAGTTTCGATTTTTTTTAATTAATAATTATGGGATGATCACACACTGGGATTTGACCCAATACCACTGACCTTTCTCCACTGCCAAGGAGCATTCATAGCCCCACAAATATATCAACATGCCCCAATTTCGAAGAAACTTAAATGATTATGGAATGATTATGCACTAGGATAACCCAATACCACAGATATTGCTCTACTACCAGTGAACGCCCATAACCTTGGAAGAGTTGTCTTCATCCCCCATTTGAAAAGGAATTAATTTCCATTAGTTAAGAGTAGCATGTTGGTTAAGGAAGGTTTCATGCATAGAGTATAATTATGAATAACTAGTATAATAAATAGCTATGTATTTGTTAGATTTGATAAATGTCAAATCTTGTGTTTATAGATTTGTACTTATAAGGTAAATATCTTAAGATATTCATGTGTAAGAAGTAGAAATGTGGTTAAGAAAATTCTCAAAACGAACTTTGAAACAAGTATAGGGATGAGGTTTGAGCCTTTTAGCAAAATTAATTACCCTTCAAACCTATTGGTATGAACAAAATATTTAATGATATTTTTTAGACTCGTTCATATGATATATATTAGGGAAATATTTTCAATCCATAACTCATTCTTGCATAGATCACCTAAAGTCTTTAATATGTGAGGATTTTATATTTATTTCATCCTAAGTTTAATAGTCACAAGGACCTATGTATAGTCAAATCGTAAATATTTATTTATGTACAAAATTTATATGCACATGCGTTTACAATAAGAAAATTGTTCAAAGACATTAAAAAATCCAATACAACCATGTTAAAAGCTTACGAGTTGCATATTCATGTTTCTGGGCTTCATACCTATCAAAAGTAGTAATATGTTCAATTGTTGAAAGAAGCATGGAAAAAATTTGTTTGCCAGGTCTTCATGAAATATGCTTGATTGATAACATGAGGATTTTTTTTTAAATATTTACTCATACATTCTTCAATGAAATCATGTAGCCCTGTATGAACTTTTGATGAAAAAAACCCTAAAATTTCAATAATTTGTTCATGAGAAGAATTCCCATATATCTTTATCTCATGGCTATCCTTTTCGTTTGTTTGAAAAAGGTCTTCAATAATTGATGGTTGATTTTCATAATAACGAGTGTATATCGTTGATGTGGTTGTGGTCATCATTTCTTCCTCAACATTTCTTGCTTCGTAAACTTTATTAATTCAATGATCAGAGGAATCAAATAAAGAAAAACCAAAGTCAACATTGATCATTAAATATTAGGTTCTTTAGGGTTATATTGGCAATCAAAAGTAGATGTAATGCCCTATCGAGTTAAACATACACTTTGTAAAGAAAGAGAGGGTAAACAAACTTCATTTGAATCATCATATTCGTCCTACCCACCTAAAACTTCATCATTAACACAACATTCAACTTCTTGAAACCTTAAATCATATTTATTACAATGTCCATTCAAATGACAAAAAACATCGAGAAGTAATTTAGAGGGATACGTAATTTTATAATGTTCATGAAAAATTGCATGACAATCTTTCAAATATGAAATACTACTAGGAGGAAGTCTCTTGTACCATTGTCGAGCATCACCTTCTAAAGACATCATGAACAATTTCATGAGTACATCCTCATGGTAAACCCCAATCTTGGGAATGCAACCGTGGAACTCAATTAGATGTTGAGCAGGATCTTTGTCTCCATCTTCATGAAAGCGGGGAAGGTAGTTGTCCCACACATCTATTTCGGGTATTTCATTCGGAAAACCTGGTATGTTAGAAAAATTTAGAGCAAAATGTGTAGAAGCCCAAGAAAAAGCCATTTAAACAATCAAGAAGTTTCCGAGCGAAAAGTTAAGCGAAAAATATTTTCTTGAAACCTTTAAAGCATGTGTTGTTGTGATTCATCAGCGTGTCACAAACTTAACCATTTATCTATTACCAAGGAAACAAAATCTTTACACTTTGCTCCCTGAAAATGACACCAAAATAATGTTGGTTCCCACATTGTTCTGATGATGAAGGTCAATATAAAAAGACATTCACTGAGGATTTAAGGATCCTCTCACTTTAGGATAGAAATTGACCCTCACTTTAGGATAGAAATTGACCCTCTCTATCCACAGGGGGTATTCTCTGTATTTAGCATTTTTAAATAGATTTTCTAGTCAACAAATAGGTACGGTCTCACTGTTCATAAGTGTTTTTTTTTTTTTTTTTTCAGATGAGTTCTTAGGCTTTGCTAATAGGTGAGACTTATATAAAATATATGATTCATGGATCTAAAATAAACATGATGCATGCAACTAAGATAAATAGTATGAACTAACAAAGGAAAATAACGTAACAAAATTAAAATGAAATAAAAAAATAAAGTAAAAACTAAGACACAAATATTATTGATAACAATTTTTACTTACCATAACTAGTGTGATGAAATAATTGAATATCATATATTGTTATATTTCTATCTACAATAAATTAGGTAAATATCGAATTAATAAACTAAATAGTATATACTGGAAGGTAAATAAATTAAGTGATTATTGCAAAGAAATGATGCTAATCAAGTCAACTATCCAATAACAAATAAACAAAATCTCTGGTATGCAAATATATTTGAAATGAAAGCTAAGAAAGAATCCATTAATCTCATGCATTAAATTGAATGAGTCAAATATCTTAATTTAAAAAGATATTTAAATCCTTCAAAGAATGTATATTGAGAAGGAAAACAAACCAGAAAACATTAAAATAAAAAAAACATTAGAATAAATTTTTATCTCTTTAAGTCATCATGTTTAAACCTTTTTATAACCAAAATATAAAATATAAAATTTCAAAAAAATGATTTATATAATAACATGAATAAATTACAAAGTTTAAGAATCTATTGAGCAACCATTATAGTCTCGTTCTCTTCCAAAACTCACCAGTCGCTTCTAAAATAAGTTTGAATGTTTTATATACCAAAAAAACCTAATAACCGTTTGTATAACTTTCTGTAAAAGGAAAATAAAACTATTTTCGAAAAGCTATTCCATTTTCGGAGAAAGTTTTAAACCTTGAGTCTTTTCCCTCTTCCATGGACTTAATGGTTCCTTCTTCTTAGATTGTACATAATTATTTATTGAATTAATTTTCCCCAATTTCTTAATCATTTTGTAATTAGTTTTGTTCCACTATGCAAATGAAAATAAAAATAAGTCTTTAAATAAATCACATAAAAACTTATAAATGAATTTGCAGTAAATTTTTCTTATCTTATTTGATTTAAGTTTCTCGAAAACAACCAAAAATACAACTATAATAAAGGTAAAAACATCATTTTCCAACCCTGTTTATTTTTATAAATTTAATGATTTTTTTTAAATTAATTATTAAAAAACTTTAAAACTATGAAATGCATTTCACAAAGGTGAATTTTATCCTTTCAAAGAATAGGTGAAATGACTAGTACTTTTAACACTGCATAAATAATTAAATTGTGAAGAGATGAAATTTGACAAGAGAAGTAAATAAGTTTTAATAAGTAATCACTGTAATAAGATTTAATAAAATGTTTTTTTTTTTAATTTTATCTTTTAGTTTAGTCTAGATGAAAAGTAGGATTTCTCAGGTATACAATAAGTCATTACTTAAATAAAATTAATAAGCTTCTAGAAAGTGAATTTGCTTCTAGAAAGTGAAGTCATTACTTAAATAAAATTAATAAGCTTCAAGAAAGTGAATTTGCTTTTAGAAAGTGATTTTGAAATTTTAGATGTGTACTCATAAATATGTACAAGTTTTCATCTTATATACAATTGTACCTAAATGATAAAATGATGTGAAAATGATAATAAAAAGATATAATGTAATGTAAATATGTAATTTATAAAGAATAATTTATTTTAATTTAATGTGATAATATTATTTATATTTATATTAAATAATGTTTTTACCAATGTAATAATGATCTGTAAGATTCAAACAAAATATTTTTTAAAACTTTATATAATATTATGCCTAGGGGTTAGAGGAGTGATAAACTAAGCTCCAATAGGATTTTATGGTTAAAGCTAAAATTGATTTACCGCTCACATTCATATCAGGTGTGAAACTAGTGGTGAGTTAATGCACAATATGAAATAAAATGGAGTTTTCTTCATACTAACATGATAATATTTATAGGTATTTAATAGAATTCTTTTAGACTTTGTAAAATTGTGGTTTATAATATCTATTGCAAATAATTTCAAAAGTCAACTACTTTTATACATCATTATCATTTATTTCCCCTATGTTTATGGACAACATTTCCCCCTTTTTAGGATTTTTTCCCATTATGTGACAACATAGTTTGATTATGGTTGTTAATAATATTTAGTGATATATAATATATACTTAGTTAATTATTTGATTCATGAACATGTATGTGTACATGTGATTACTAATATTAAATCAATTAAATAATACTAATAATACATGGATACACACATTTGTATTCATATGTGACATCACTTGTATTAATGACACTTCTTTATAATTGAAGCTTTGTTTTGATTTATTGATTAATTCTTTTATGTGATTTACTGATCAACCATAAAAAGAGGGGCAACATGTCAAACATGCGTTTAAAAGATCGGGTAAGACCATCAACAAGAGGAAGAAGATTTATGTGAGATAAAACCCACGAGAGTAGCCCCATTTTCGAAGAAGATTGAATTGAGCTACAGTACATTCTTCATTTATTGTCACATCTAACCAATAATACCATAAAAGCTCATCAATTATCTCCCCCTGATATAGACATATTAGCATGATGTAATGTTAAGTGGTATGGTTCAGCGTTTGCATGCTATGTTATGGAGATGGAGTGGTGAGGCACATGGCCCTCATGCAAAGGCCCACATGGTCCATTGAGGTCATTTTTAATTTTTTTATTCTACACGTTATGTTTAAAACAACTTTAATGACTTTGTGGACTTTAACTTTGAGTTAGTTCTTATTTTTGCAAATTTGGTTTGAAGAGCTTGATGTTAGAGTGAGTAAAGAAACAACCATCTGACTCCCCTAAAGTTGCAGTATGGGGACATTATGGGTTCTTGTATGGGAGACAAGGGTCCTCTCACAATTAAATTTGGAATTTCCAAGAGTGTCTTTAGATAGATGTTTATGGAAACCTTTCATATTTCGCCCCTAGTGAAAACATGTTGGAGCTTATGTAAGGAACAAAAAGAATCAAAATTAGTTCATATTTTTATTTATATGTACATGCATGTGTATTGTGTAGTGCTACATGAACATGTTAGTAATAATATTGACTAGAATGAATGGAATCTTGAACACATTTCTTGCATATTTTTGGCTTTGGAAGAATATTACTTCAACGTATGACCAAGGGTTTCAGTAGTTCTTGGACAATGCTAGTATTCTCTTCATGGTAGTTTGTGCTATGAATGAATATACAAAGAAGGTTTTTTCAGTACAAGAGGAATAGGTATGAGCATATGGTTAATGTGGGTTTTGAAATTAAAATAATTCTCTATGTAAATGTATGATAAATTACTTGTCAGATATGAGAAGCATTTTTCCGAGTTATGTTTAAGTAGAATTGTTAATACATGCAATTGGATGGTTTTTCTGGCTACATTTGTTTGGAAGAAACTATGTTCAAAATCAAGAGACTATGTTCATTATGAGGTTAACCTTTTTGAATGTGTCCTAACACTTCCAAGCATTTTATTAAATGCTATCAGATATATTCATAACGAAAGTGTAGTACTTATATAATCATGATTATTATGTTAGACATGTTGTTTTTTCTTAGTATGTTTCTAACAAAATTTCAAAACTTGTTGTGTTCATTATAAGATTTTTTCCATTTTTGTTTGTACCCCATGAGTGGATGGAAAGTAGTTCTTCTGTCAAGCTAGGTTTGTCAATATGGAATATTATGCTCTACATGTTTTCTCCTTTTCCTTTTCTTAAAACTAGAGATCAATGGAATAATTTAATTGATAAGTGTGTGGTAATATCATATTATGGAATCCTTATATTGTAATGCAAAAGTTGGTTATCATATGATCAGTTTAGTGCATTCCTTGCCAAAATTAAGGTGTTGAATGCTCATCAGGAAATCATAGAGCCATTTCCATAGTTAATATAATTTCTTAGTGTCCTTATTTGTTTGGGTACTTGTTTCTAATTGTTGGATCTCACTTAAATGATTGAATTCCATCACCTTTATTCATGATCACTTCTTACTCAAGCCTTTGTTTACTTGTACTTCTCACATTATCTTATGGTTTTAGCTAACATTCTTTTAATATTCATGGATGTGTCATATACTTAATGTTGTAGCATAGATTTTGGCACTTTATATATATGGGTGAAATTAAATTTCTTACATTGAATATAGATTTAATGGACATGGAAAGGGCTCCATTTTTTGTTGTAAGTCATAGTATAAAACTTATATTACGATAGCACAAAAATTTACAGAAAAGTTTGCTGGCCTGCCAAATTGGAAACTAGACCATCTGCAATATAATATGGATTCATTCTAAAACTTGACCAAACTTTCCAAAAGTTTTTCTTGTCTATAGTAATTCATAGGCATATCAAAAAAATTAAAATTTCTATTGTTACTTAACCATTTGCAAGTTGTTGAATGCCTGAATGAAAATTTGACTTCGTGACTTTCCTATTATTCTCTTACCATGCTTCGGCCTACCTAGCCTATCGACTAGAAAAAGCAACATTAGACACAGAAACATGATCATTTTCCAAAGGACATTGAAGAGGCCTCCATTACACCTGATCCAGAGACAAGTGTATTTTTTGCCCATGGAGTTGTTTTAGTTGTCACTCCAGCTCTTAGCTTTACTAGCTGCTTGTCACCGACTTCAGCTAACTCTTTGACTTTTTGTTTCATTAATTTGGTTGGATAGTTGTGCCCCTTCCCTAGAGTGATATCAAGGTTATGGATATATTTCAAGTAAATTGAAAACATTTTGTTCATGTCACCAATTCGATCATCCTGCAAGTGTTCTATGTTCACCACCCGTTGTAGTGCCTCCTTGACTCCCTTTAGTCATTGCTCAATTGCATTCAGTCATAGATGGTACTCCATTTGACACTTGATCCTTTCTTTTGTTACTTTCGCCTACAATTTTCCCACTAAATTTTTAACATGCCAATTTGTTTCCAAAGTCTTTTTATAAGCTGTTTGTCTCATTCTGGATTTCCCATTATTTATTATCTGGTCGACCTAGTTTAATTTTTTCGTTCAGGGTATTCTGTCTAAGACGCCGCACTTCATTTTCCTAGAATACAATGACCTCTTTGCAACATTCTGGGATGGATGCATGGTAATCCAGATTTGCGTCCTTTGTCGCCTCCTCTATTCTAGTTTTTTTCCCACTGTGGAGCTTTGAGCTTATGCTCTCGGCCTCCCCCTCAGTATACCACTCCCATTTCTCCCCATAGCTATTCTGGTTGTCATGGTTTTTTGATGGGTAGTTGTTCCTCTTGTTCCATAACAACTTATCACAATGCTTCTTGTGGATCACCCATCCCTGGCATATAAAGGAAAATTTTCGAGTAGCATCAGTCACCCTGTTATTTGGGTACCGTCCCTATTCATTTTCGACAACTTTTATTTACCAATGTTTTTGCAGTTCATTTGTGTGAGAAAGGAATTATCTTCTTGCTCATTACCTATGCATATGGCTTGAGTAGTCCCATTATAGCCTCAGTTATGTTCCATTACTGCTTCACCCTGTATTTTGTCCTTCCCCACTTCTTCACCCACCCTTTCTCATAAATTCCACATCCAGGATGACAATTCTGTGATCCTAGGTTACACTATTTCCCATCAGTACCTGTCATGTCCTTCATACCTTGTTGACATGTACCTCCTCGATCTTACCTAATGCCTTTTACTTGTCCACTTATATCAATGATTAAACATTCCTTTCTCTAGGTGGGTTACTGCCTATCACCTGCACACACCCCCCCCCCCCCCCGCCCCCCCCCCCCCCCCCCATGTCCACCATTTTGCGCCTCTGATGTGGATAAATATCTTACCACCAGAGCTTGAAAGTCCTTCTTTAGCTATCCATCCATTGTTTCCTCCCCGTTCATTTCAGTTAGAACCTTGGTGCTCTCGACCCCTTCATTTTTCACTAAGTCTTCCAACGTATTGGCCAAGCATTTGACTGAGGTAAACTCTATCGTTTTTAGCTCCTCTAGGTGGTCCTTGGACACTTCATCAAAATTCAATTTCTAGAAACCTTCGGGAGGTTCCTGCCACACTGAAGCACCTGTCTTTATACGACCTACTCTGGGTCTGATATTAGCATCACTCAAGTAATTAAGGTTAAAAAAATTCAGAATTTTGGCTTCCTGAGAGGATGGTTTTTCTTCCTAGGTTTGAAATCTATTGCTATTTACGATTTCCTTTAGCTGATGACTAATATCTTCCATCAGGTTAACAATAAGGAGCTTCTTATCGAGGAAACTTATACAGTTGTGTTCCTTCTAGATTGCCCATAGGATGTATCCTTGAATCAAGTTCTAGGTCATATTCACCACTTCATTCTTGGTATATTGGACCCTCCATTTTTTAATTGTGTCTTGTATTCTTTCTTTGTTTCTATCGGTTTGTTTGTAAATCATAGACAACCAGTCCCACAAAGATTCCATGTATCTGCAGGTATTCAGTAAATGGTTGAGATTGTCTTCTTCCTTCTCACACAGGAAGTAGCATGATGGAACTATCATTCGTCTTTTTAGAAGATCCTCCCAAGTTAGAACCTTTCTGTGCAGAATTAACCATAAAATTGTTTTGATTTTTGGCTAGTAAGAAGTTGCCTAGAGCTTGTTCCAGGTCAGGTTATGGATTTTGAGATTTTTTGTTAGGAGGTAAACCTTGGCTTCTTTGAGGTTGAAATCACCTCCTTCTTGATTCCCCCACTGAAGTTGATCTCGATCTTCGTTTACCAAAAATTGTCTCTTGTTCAGTTCCTTTGTAATCTCTTGAATCTCTGAATCTCTTAATTTTGCTTGGCAGAGGATGTTAACGTTCCATGTCCTCCATTTGTTGTTTTCTAGTTCTGGAGCCCAAAAATGGTGGACTTGTATGTATCTCTATCACTCAGTAGCTTCTTGAAGACTTCTCCACTCTGGTTTGTTTAATTTCAATTGTTTTTTCCAGGAATCCTCCCAGAATAGGGCATTATTTTCATTTCTTACTTCCCAAAAGTTGTGCATTTGGATTATTTCCTTGTTGTTCCATGCCAAGTTCCATATTGACCCCTGGATTGAGCCCGTGAGCCTTACTAGGTTTTTTTAATTGATAATCAGGAGCTTATTTCACTTTCCATAATTTTAGCCATGAATTTTCCCCTCTTGTTAACCATTCTCACCACACTTTTTCTCCATTTGATTTTTTGATTATCTCAAGGTCTTGTAACCCCAGGCCTCTAGCCTGCTTAGATTTATAGATTGTGTTCCATGCCACTAGTGCCCATTTCCTTTTTTCCTTTGGCCCTTGCCATAGTAAGTTTCTTTGTATATCCTTGATCTTTTGGAGCATCCCTTTAGGTGTAGGAAGAACATATAGCATGTATCCTGGGATAGCTTGGTGCACCACCTTTACAAGCACTAGACTTTTCAACAAATTAAGCGCTCTCACCATCCATATTTTAACTTTGTTTTCTAGATTGGAGAGAAATTTTTCCCAGTTAGACTTTTTCTAGGCTTGTTCCATTAAGGGCACACATAGATAACAGGATGGGAGGGATTTCCTCTCGAAACCTGGGATAACTGAAATTTCTTTTGGATAGCAATGTGATTGTTCAAAAAGAAAATCATAGACTTTTTCAGGTTTAGCTTCGTAATTGACACTTTCATGAATGTATCTAGAATGGTTTTAAAATTGTCAGCCTCCTTAACTGTATGTACACCATGCATCATGGTGTCATCCACAAATTGTTGGTGAGTGGTTGTTTGAGCATTGTCATGCAACTTCAGCCTTATTATGTCCCCTTCTCTATTGGTTTCTCCTATTTCTCTAGCGAGCCCTTCCATCATTAAGGTAAACAAGAATGGAGATAATGGGTCTCCTTTCCAAATTCCCATGGATGGGTAGAACGATTTTGATGGGGCTTCATTAAGAAGAAGCAAAAAATTGGGTAAAGAGACCATTTCCATGATCTAGTTAATCCAATGCTCATCGAATCCAAATTCCTATAACACTAATTCCATGTATTCCTAGTTGATCTTATCATAGGCCTTCAATAGGTCTAACTGCATTATCATGCTCGCTTTTTTCCGGGTCTTCAAAGAGTGAGCGACTTCGTGCACCAGGATTATGTTGTCTAAGATCTGTCTTCCTTCCTCATAGCTCGATTGTTCCTCCGAGATTAGATATGGAAGAATTGTTTTCAACTGATTAGAAACTACCTTGGATATGATTTTATAGACAATGTTGCATAGACCTATAAGCCTGAATTTTTCAGGGATGCTTGCCATATCTTCCTTAGGAATAAGGGCTATAAACATGAATTGAGATCTTTAAGAACCGTTGTCGATTCTTGAAAGTTTGCCACCACCTCATATATATACTTTTTTATATTTTCCCAACAATATTTGAAGAAGTCTATTGTGAACCTGTCTGGCATAGGGGCTTTCCCATTCGCCATTTCATTCACTTCCAAATCCACTTCCTCCATAAAGACTAACTTGTTTAGGTTTTTGTTGTGTTCCTTAGTGAGCACCTTCAGGATATGCCTCACAATCCTTTGAATGTCTTCTCCTCTCTCCACCTAGGGCTCTTTAGATATTTTTTGAAAGTGTTGGACCGAGACCTTCTCATTGTCTTGGTCAGCGTCAAAGGTTTGTCCTATTTCATCCTTTATTCTGAGGATTATGTTCGAGTATCTGTGCCCGACTATTGACCAGTGAAATATATTTTTTTTCTTCCCCTTCCTTAGCCATACCACTCGAGATTTCTACCTCCAGAGGATTTCCTCTTATTTGCATCTCTCCTCCCACTTCTTTAGTAATGTCATTTCCTAATCTTTTCTTCCATTTGAGTACCCATCAAAGATCAACTACTGTTGTAATGCTTCCATTTTCTATTACAGTTTCTTTTCTCCTGAAATATGTTCCCAAATTCCATTTTGTTCCACTGCTTTAGCTTCAATTTTATGTGTTTTAACCTGGCTTGTAGAGTGTACATATTTGAGCCTCTATCTGGGATATGATCAACTGTTGTTGTAATGCTTCCATTTTCTATTCCAGTTTCTTTTTCTCCTAAAATATGTTCCCAAATTCCATTTTGTTCCACTACTTTAACTTCAATTTTATGTGTTTTAACCTGGCTTGTAGAGTGTACATATTTGAGCCTATGTCTGGGGTATTTTCCTTCCACCATGATTTGATATTCTTCATGAAGTTAGGGTGCCCTAACCAGAATGCCTCAAATAAAAAAGGCCTATTTTTCGGAGTTCCTACTAATTGCATCATTAATAGCACTGGCTAATGGTCAGATCCCCCGTAGGGAAGGATATTTGTTATCGCATCCACTCCTCGCATTAGTAAATATTCTGATATTAAAAACCTGTCAAGCTTGGACGCCACTTGATGCTTCCCTTTGCGCTTATTACTCCAAGTAAAGCATCCATTCGCAGTTTCCATATCAATAAGTTTGGTGTCCTCAATGAATTCCTTAAATGCTTCTGATTCTTTGTCTATCCTTCATTGGCCCCCCTTTTTTTTCCAAATTAGAAGTTATCATGTTAAATTATCCCCCCACCACCCAGGGGAGGTTCCCTTTCCTACTTTTTATCCCTCTTAGATTTTGTAGCATCTTGATCTTCTCCTCAAGCCTTTGAGGCCCATGCACATTAGTGAAAAACATTATGCCAGGGGTGCCTATAACCTACATTTCTATAGATATGTATGATATATTTGCTTTAGAGTCCAGGAGAATCAAGGATTGAGGGTTCCAACAAATTTCCAGACCCCCCACCGAGCCGTTTTCTTCCACCTCCACTGATTTGTACTTTTTACTAGTTTCCTACTTAACTCATTTATTTTCCCTACTAAGAATTTCAATTCTTGAATAAAAAAATTATCACGTTGTTCCATTTGAATCTTTTTTTTAACAATATTTGTTTCCTTAGGCTACTAATACCTCTGATATTAAAAGATAAAAATTTCTTGATTTAGATAATGTTTGAGGAGGGCGAGCCTAGGGCTCTCATCTTACCCGAATTTATTAACATAGCTCCTAGCAACACTATTCTAATTTCTCCCTCTTTTCCAATCACTCTGCCTTGGCGCCAACATCGTATGAGATTTCATTGCTTTCAAACCTAGCTGATACCCCTTCGTAGATCCACTCACTTTTTATGGATGAGGTATTTTATACCCTCGTAACTTCGACTCTTCTCTCATTAAATACAAGTACTGTATCATGTTCATTCGATCCTCATTGATTTCTTTTATTCCTTGTTTCTCTGCCCATTCCATCAAATATTGGAGGTCGATTCCTTCCCTTTCAATTAGCTCCTGCAATTCTGGTTCTTCTTATCCTACTTTTCTTGGGGTCATTTTTGTGTCTCCCTCAAAAATATTTTGATAGATCTAGGATATCTCCTTGCTGCTCATGGTCCCCAATCTACTGCCCCATTTCTTCCTCTTTACTTTCTTCCTTATCAACCCTTTTCTCTTCTTCCTCCCCTTGTTATTCAAGGTTTTCCTCGGCTAGAATTTCAAAGCTATTTCTCTGAGATTTATTCCCCTGATTTCGCTGTTGTTATCTTCTATTAGGTCTTCCCCTTGGATTGTGTCTTACAAAATCCTTTGCATCCATTTGATTTGTCTCTTTGTTTTTTTCTTCCACATTTCTTCGGGGGCGCTCTCTTATCAGGCCATTATGCTCATGGCACGTCCAACATCTGAAAGGGATTTTTTCATAGCCCATCAATTGTAACCAAAATTCATCTTAAAACTCTAGCTTGATCACTTTAGGTAGGGCTTTAGAGACTTTTGTTTCTACACAAATCTTTGCATATGTGGTCTACCTGCCTTGTAACATTGCTTCTAAAATTTTAATGAATTTACCCAAAGAATAACCTATCAACTTTAAAGTCGTAGGTAGCCAATAATCTAAGGCAGAGAATATAACCTAACCCAAACCAGGACACATGTGAAGGCTTCCTTCTCTGGGGTGAACTTCTCCGTCCATGGACACATGTATAAACCAACTGAAGCAAAGAAATATGGACCATTGTCGAAAATTTTATCTCTGTCTTCCATATTAGCAAAGACCATTGTGAAAAAACCTTTTGATCCTACGTGTAGTTCTATTTCACCCCTCAGTTTCCTGTGGTGTTTGATCCAGTCACACAACAATTTTTTTTGTGGGTTGGAGCCCCATGAATTTGCACATGACAGAATATGACCTCATTCATTCTCTGAAGGCTTGCGTCTTAGGATCGATGATCATTGTCATTGGGATTACTATCATTTTTGGCTTACACGGTCCTATAGATCCCTTTGACTTCTGTTGTTGTTGTTGGTTCATTGGCTTTCCTCCTGGGCCCCTGTTTTCATTCATTCTTTGTCCTTTCCCACCTACCTCTACTGAGCCCTGACATACCTTCTGCAGGGCCATGTGCTCCGAAGCCCATCTAGATTCCATTCCCTTTGTCCATGACAACATTTTTGTAGGAGGTATCCCCACTCCCTCCTCCTCTGGAGGCCATTTGTTTCAAACCCTAGCTACTACTGCTCTAAAAATAATAAGAATTTTGCTGCTCCCAACACTCTTTGTAAGGGTTCCTTTCAATTATGAATACATTTGTAAAATATTTATGAAGCATGAAAAATAAAAAGGCTCTTATATTAAGAATCTTTCATTGTTGTGGAAAGACATTATGTAGGGGAAACTATATGCATGCAAGGCTAGTATATCAAAAAGTTCAAACTTGTTTCCCACAAGTTACATTCATTGTAGAATAGGGTATCTTGTATCAAAACTAATAATATTTTGGTTATTGGTTTAGACAACAAGGACTTTATATCTTTCATTTGATGGGTTACTAAGCTGGCATTTGCCTCATTAAGAATATTTCTCTTTTGATTCAATGTTTGCAGACTATGAGGTTCATATTGTTTGAATTCCACATTTACAAAGTAAGTGGTTCATATTCTTTTTTGATTCCATGTTTTCATTGTGCAACGATGATAGAAATCTTCAAGATATGGTGTTTTAAACTATTCATAGAAAAATGTTAGAATAGGCTTAACATTTGTTGTTTGGATGTAGTATCTCGTTGCATGAAGATATTCAGTTCATATAATGTACAAGAGAAGATAATTCTTGTTATATATGAAGAGGGTATAAACCTTAATAATTATAGCCGATGATGATTTGTTCTTTTCCATTTTGTCACTGGTTTCTCCACCACATATATTTATCATGTGAATAATTCTATAGGATTGGTAGTATTAGACAAGCTCCAAGTTTATGAATGTTATAATATATTCATATGTACAGGTCCGACATGTGTTCTTGGCAATGTTTAATTTTTACTGGATTAGGAAATCAATGGGTTTTTTCTTGCAAGAAGGGATTTGAGGGCACAAATGGCTTCTTTAAATCCTAAGAGAGGCTTTAGTGTTGAATTCAATTTTTCAGACTGGAGAACATATTCAATTTTTGGGAGTTAGTTGTTTGTATGACCATGTAGACTTGAAAAAAGCTTATTGTTTTGTTCTATGACTTGGAGGGGAATTAAAGGTTTCATGAAGCTTCATTGATTCACTGATTAATAAATTAGTATTTCTTTGCTATTAGTATCTTGTCTTGAGAATTTATTTCCTATTTATGGAAAGGGAAATCAGGATCGCCAACACATCCCAGGTATAGCATATCCTTTACCTTTATCATTAAATAAATAATAATTATAAAAATAAATTAAATAAACAAATAATTATA
>APFE031730854.1:0-12319 GCA_000404065.3 Pinus taeda | reverse complement strand
TATATATTTGTCTTATGATTACTTTTAGAGTTAGAGATAATTGAAACTATTGCCAATTGCAAGTTAATGGGCAACGAAAAGGAAACCTAGATGTAATTATGTTAATGGTATATATAAATATGAGTTGGAATGGTATTTTATGCACTTAGTAGATGTTACTTCCTTCGGAATCATGTTAGTCTTTTTGTATAGCTCTAATCATTCTAGATGGTTGCATTTTATGTTTCTACTCTAGAAGGTATTTGGATGAAGTAGGGTGTTATGTTCACACAATATTGTACCATTATCTACTCTCCACATCAACTTGTGTCTTGCTAAATTGATTCCTTCGCCATTACTTTCAAGCTAGACTAGTTTGATCTATCCAACTACCACTATCTTTGCTATTACTGCTGCTTATGTTGATGTTGATGTTTTTGGGCTATAGAATCCATAAAAAAGTTCTATACTACTAAAACATTACATTTAAGCGGCTCTTAGTTAGCTAAATCTACCTCTAGATATGGAATTACATCTCGGTATTTCTCATATGCTAGCTTATATGTGTATCTATTTGCGGGTGCTGAATTTACATCTGCCTTTCCCATCCCCTGCCTTTGCCTTTGGTTGGTTCTTTATTAGTTGATTGTACCACTAGTTGTGATTCTTCCATTCAGTAAATTGTATTTGTGACTAGAGGGTATGGGCCTAGAACTAAGAAAAGAGAAGTTGGTTCATCGATTGGATCAGTTTTTCAAGGAACAGTTTGACTTCGCCCCCTTTGTTATGGTCATTGCTTGAATATTTATATACTTGGAAAGATGTTATTTATGACATAAATGGTTTCAAAGTTTATCCGTGATTTTCATGTTTTAAATCGTACATTTTGAATTATGTAAGAAACATCTGTGTCTTTGGTTGAGTGAGGCATTTTCTCTTTAGAAAGAAGCAAGAAATACCTAGGCCTCTTGTAGTTCTTAATCTACACAAAGTGGTCGTAAAATCAACTAGAGGGAAATCTAAAGAATATAGCTTTGACAAGGTTTTCCTTCTTGGTACTTCACAAGGTGCACAAAACATAATATTTTGCAGTTATATTGTAGGTTATTATTTAACAGAAGCTTCACTTTTTTATCATCATTATATCTAAATAGTACATTGTATAAAAAAATGTCTCTTATGATTCTACAGATCAAATCATTATAGAAGTGGAGACAATTATCATATCAACTGTGGACAGACAAAATGTATGCATTTATTCTTATGGACAGATAGGGACTAGCAAAAGTTCTACTATGGTTGGTATTTTCTATTTTGGGCTTCTCATTGAGCCACGTATAATGATGGTATTGTTCTTAACCACTTGGTGGATAAATTAGGTTATCAACTATTTTATTCTTGTCAAGTTTTGTAGGAAGGCATATCAAATTGTCCTAGGATTGTTCCCCATATGATTCGGGAACTGTTTCATCAGGCTTCTCTCGATAGGACTATCAACTTCACATTCTCATTTAGAATTCTAGAAGGATACATGGGATTCAATGAACAAAGTTAGTAGACCATTTTTCCAAAATGATATTTTATACTCATAACATGGCATCCTTCTTCAAACGTTAAATATGTATGGAGTTGTAATTATAGTTTCTCATTGAGCCACCTATACTGATGTTATTGTTTCTCAACTAGTTAGTGGATACAATTAAGTTGTTAACTATTTGATTCTTGTTAAATTTTATAGGAAGGAACATCAAATTGTCCTGGGATGGTTCCCCATATTATTAAGGAACTATTTCATCAGGCCTCTCTGGATAAGAATGTTAGCTTCACTTTCTCATTTAGCATGATAGAGTGTTAGCCCTTAACAACATTGTTGGATATAACTGGTAAGAGGGTATATGGATTTTAATTCCTTGAGTAGCTTAAGGTTAGCATGGTTTTCCACATGCATTTTCAATTTTATTTCAGATTTTTTTGGTGATGTAAGTTCAATACCCAGTATCTATCGGTAGGTGTATATTTTTGCAATATGTAATTGAAAAAAGTTTATTCCACCAAAACAACATAGGGAGATGGCCACATTCATTATGTTGAAGCCGATAACAAAAAATGATTGTCAGATGCTTTAGCAATTGGACATATGAACTTTTTGTTAACATTTTTAATCATTTTAGCATTGATGCATTCTGATTTTGTAGCTCATAGTTATCTTTGTTTAATTTTACCATAGTGTTAGTTTTCTTTGTAACCTTCGGATTTGGAATTTGTACAAAACCATGTGACATGTAATTGTATTTTTATCTCTTACAAAAATTAACTTTTGAGATTGAAATATCTAGCGTCTATCACGAACTATGACTTCTAACAATATCCAACAATTGGTCCTTTCTTTACTAGAGAGTTGTGTTGAGTTAATTTACCTTTTTGTTTCAAGTTTATTTTCATTTAGCCTCTTTCTATGTAGCATATGTTTACACTATCATTGGCATCATCATTGGTGGAACAATTCAGGGTCTAGTGAATGAATTGTAAAGTGCTTGAAATTATCAAAAGCTCTGACAATTCTAGAGGCTACAATAGTTTTAAATGCTTGTCATCACATGTCCAAGCATAAAGTGGATGCTTCCCTCATTATTGATTCAAATTATTTACTTTATGGGATAATAATAGATAAGTTGTGTTAGGATTCTTATACTGGAAACAAATTATTTGTTTATATTATGATTTGGTCTAGTGAGGCTCACAAAAATATTCAAATGTAGTACAATGCTAGAAAAACATTTTTCGAACTTGTGTTTAAACAAAGAAAGATTTGTATCTTTTATCAAAGTTTTCAATGACACAAACTTATAACTAACCAATCTTTATGTCTTAGATATAACCAACCAGTCTTAAGTCTTAGATATAAGGATTTCAGACCTAACAGGGACTATCATTACATGTAACTGTTGTTTTGATCTAATTGAGAGTTTCAGAATAAAAATTCTTCAAAAATAAAAACTCTTCAAATTAAGAGTGATTCAATACAATGTATTTTCATAAGAAACCATAAACCTTAGATATTCAAGTTTGGAGCTTAACAACTTTTTTAAATAAACATGATCAAAATTCTAAATTGGAATATGGGAAAGAATATGACATTCCTCCTCCTTAACCTAAGAATGATCAAATTATAATATCAAACATTAATAGAATGATTGAATATATGGTTTCAATTTTTAACGACTTCTCATTCAAGATAATTTAATTCCTTTGTGAGAGATACCCAATGTCCCAAAGGGCATAAGATTTCTAGATGAATAAGAGATCCATATCTTTGTGAATAGGTCTAATTGTCAATTAGTGTTGCTTAAAGTGAGAGGCTCCAAAGATATCATGGGGTATATGTCTCTAACCAGGAGACATGAGAGGAAAACAATGATACAAAAGAGGTATGTGTAGAAGAGAAGGGAACATAATATATAACATTAAGTATTTTAATTTATTTTATAGTTAAAACATTAAAAGGCATTTTTTTTTCATTTTTTTTAAAATCCTTTTAATAATACATCTAGGTATTCTATATATTATATATATATATATATATTATATATATATTATTATATCTTAGGAATGATGTTTTTTCATTAATATAAAAAAGGATTACATTGAGTACATCTAATTAACATTGGACCAAAAGAACTGTCTTGGGGTCATGCCTCCAACTAGGTATGATATACTATGCACCTTTTCTACTTATAAGTATATATTAAATATCCCTTATGATATGAGATGCCAGAGGTATTTAGGGAATTTTCTTTCTTCCCCTTTCTCCTACAAAAATCCACCCATCCTACAAATTTTATCAGTTACAATTGAGGACAATGCAACATCCTCATTTTTTAGAGAAAATTTCATCGCTACCACCTCCTTAGAGTGCAGGACATTCCTATCACCATCTAAATGATTGGACACATGAGGTCGCTTCTACCCACCAGTTGTAGTCACGATTAATGTTGTTGAATTTTCATTCTCCATAGCTGGAGGATTCTTTTCCGCTGAAGTCAGAGGCAAATGGACTGTGGGTTGCATAGGATCTTGCGAGGTTGAAGAATCAGGAACTGCCTATTCCTGTTGAGGATTTTTCTTCTTATTACTTGTCATGTTCTTAACATTTGAAGTTGCATTCTGATCACACCATCCACGGTTTGGTTTTCACAGCTCCGGGGATCCTAAAACCCCTTTAGAGGTAAGGATTGCACTCTGAAGATGCTTGAGATGTTGACAAGATTTGCATCCAAAAGTTGTGTTTTCATAGATTAAAAGGTTTATGATGTTCCTTTCCCCTCCATTTTAGAATTATTTTATTCAATAGACCTACATTTAAGTCCAGTTCAACATAGATGCAGACAAATGTGATGAACCTATTAGCTAGTCTCTTAATGTTTATTTTAACAAAACGTCTAATAAAATTTTCAATAGCTTCAAATAAATCTGACTGAATGCACTAGAGGGTTAATTTTGGGAGTTTTACCCATACCGAAGTGGCCAGAGTCTTCATGGAGAGTGGGTTGAACTCTTGAAACCATGGATGGATTGAGAGTCTCGCATGACCCCATAACTAGGGACCTTGGTCAAAATCCCCTTGCCTATCTGTAAGACACTTAAAGAAAACAACAAAATAACATTTGGAACAAAAAAGATCTAATTTCTGCGCCCAATTCTGAAAAACCCAATCTCTAAGGGCAAAAGTCGAGGGCCATAATCCATTAAAATGACATATGACCACATGCTAAACATAAAAATGAATCTTTATCATTGTGAAGAGCTCATTCATCTTGAGCGTTGGAGCTTCCAATGAATGCTCAACTGTAAAGGCCTAGCCAACAAGTTCCTTTGAGAGTTGGGATCTGGAGCCTGAATTGAGATAATCTTTAAATAGATGGGTTTAGAGGCATAAGGTGCCCCATTTCATTTGGCACCTCCTTACAATATGACAATGAGGGAGATAGATACATCCTTTTTTATGCCATAATCCCTCAGAGCATTTTCCAAATTTAATTGCCTCCCATCATAAATTAGTCTCATACTTCCCTCTAGGATACCAAGCAACTTATAAATTATGTATGCAAGTGAATATACGACCTCCCATTCAGCGACCCTGAGGCATAGATATTTTCTAGATAGGGTTTTAACATAAATTGGAAATTTTTGGACCTCAAAATCACCAATACCATCCAATGAATCGATGACATGAGGGTCTAGACCCAAAGGAACCCTCTCGGGTGCCAAGCCTGACAGGAAACTTTTGTCAAATACTTCCCTGGAAGGTCCGCAAATTTCTTCAGACACTTTGTTGAAAGGATGCTTAAGTTCGGTTCCTGTCGCTCTTTCAACCCTAACATGTCTCTAGCGCCTCAACTTTGCACTCTTACCCAACCATTCATGCTAAGCTCTCTGAGCAGTGGCTATGGCCTCCACGAATTCACATCGACACTCTTTGGAAACCATCTAAGATTCTTCTTCGTGGTTTTCCAAGAAAACCTCTTTGTTGCACAGATAACAAATATATGACATGGATTCTTCATCTTATTTTCGATGTATAGGTCCTCGGTGTTATGGTTTCCTTGGTTAGCCATGTTTGAGTTTCAACACTCGCGAAGCATTTACCATATATAATAATAACTATGTCAATTAATATTATTTATTTATATGAATAGTATATATTTATACTATAATGATAAATGATAATATATATATATATATATATATATATAATATATATATATATATATATATATATATATATATATATATATATATATATAATATATAGTTAATTAATTTTAAATAATAATAATTTTATAAAGAATAAATAATTACTAGTACAACCATATTCAAAATATTAATGTGGTTGATGTAGCCGAAGGCTTAATTTGTATCTACCATTGATAAATATATAACAAAGAAAATTATTGCAACAAAATTATTATTATTAATCATTGCAAAAAAATTATTAGTATTAACTTTGATTTTATTTAACCCTTAAGGACCTCATCTTGATAAAAAATAGAGTGTTCAAAATCTCTAAGAAAATGGTGGGCGTTGAGGTCATTTTTTTAAAATTTATTAAAAGCTAATGCAACCTAAGAAACTCTCTAACACACTACATCCATTGATAAGCATTCAGACGAATCCCTTGAAAACCAATCTAGGTCGCCAATTAAAAATAAAAGTCAACAAATTTTCAACCACCTTAAATTGAAATAAGTAGCTTTCAGCAAAATAACCTTAACTTTTTTATTAATAAAATACTATAATTATAAAAATGAAAAACACTTCATCAAAGTTATTATTATTGAAATATATTTTAAACATTCATGCCTAATTATTTATTTAATAAATATTATAAAATATATTTCAATAATAATAACCACTTTTGTGAATTGCACTTCATCTTTATAACCAAACACCTTACAAATTGAGGCTAGTGAACAATGATGAAGTGGATGTTAAAAAAAAAACTGCCACTTGGATAATCATATAACCAGTCTAACCATATTTGAGTTATTTTCCATAAAAAAAAATTCCATCATGTGGGAGTGAAAATACATTTAATTAGAATACAAAAGAGATATAGCTTTGTAAGGAAAGAATTGAAAAGTAAATTTAAGACGTTTGTAAAAGTTTGATATTTTTTAAAATAGAAGATATTTAAGAATTTTTAAAGAAACCAAATTTTTTCAAAGAGATTTATTAGATTTTATCTTATAGATGACATGATAGAATATGATATTTATAATTATAGGATGATATAATAAATATAATAACCAAATTATAATTAGAATGATAATGGCAATTACGTGGTTACAATTCATATTTATTGGAAAAAATATTTTCTAAAAAATTGTATTAGAACTCTAATATATAGTAATATAATATATTTATGCGTGAAATTATGCTTAAGATAGATTGATTATTTTAGTTAGCTAATCAGGTTAGTTGAGATAAGATCTCAACCATACTTAAAATTAACAGTTAGATATAACTAATTAACAATCACTGATGATGAATATCACACAATAAACATAAGACAAGTAGGAGTCATTACTTCCAACACACTCATTTAAAGTTTAAAGTGTACTTGTATTGATCCTTTTTCTCATTGAGTCTTCACCAACATCTTTATCTATTTTAAAATATCATAGATTGAGTGTTCCATCACAACCATCCATATAGAACTCTAATATATAGTAATACAATATATTTATGCATGAAATTATGCTTAAGATAGATTGATTATTTTAGTTAGCTAATCAGGTTAGTTGAGATAAGATCTCAACCACACTTAAAATTAAGAGTTAGATCTAACTAATTAACAATCACTGATGATGAATATCACACAATAAACATAAGACAAGTAGGAGTCATTACTTCCAACACACTCATTTAAAGTTTAAAGTGTACTTGTATTGATCCTTTTTCTCATTGAGTCTTCACCAACATCTTTATCTATTTTAAAATATCATAGATTGAGTTTTCCATCACAACCATCCATATAGAACTCTAATATATAGTAATACAATATATTTATGCATGAAATTATGCTTAAGATAGATTGATTATTTTAGTTAGCTAATCAGGTTAGTTGAGATAAGATCTCAACCACACTTAAAATTAAGAGTTAGATCTAACTAATTAACAATCACTGATGATGAATATCACACAATAAACATAAGACAAGTAGGAGTCATTACTTCCAACACACTCATTTAAAGTTTAAAGTGTACTTGTATTGATCCTTTTTCTCATTGAGTCTTCACCAACATCTTTATCTATTTTAAAATATCATAGATTGAGTGTTCCATCACAACCATCCATATAGAACTCTAATATATAGTAATACAATATATTTATGCATGAAATTATGCTTAAGATAGATTGATTATTTTAGTTAGCTAATCAGGTTAGTTGAGATAAGATCTCAACCACACTTAAAATTAAGAGTTAGATCTAACTAATTAACAATCACTGATGATGAATATCACACAATAAACATAAGACAAGTAGGAGTCATTACTTCCAACACACTCATTTAAAGTTTAAAGTGTACTTGTATTGATCCTTTTTCTCATTGAGTCTTCACCAACATCTTTATCTATTTTAAAATATCATAGATTGAGTGTTCCATCACAACCATCCATACTGAGCTATCCTTCCACTTGATCCCTTGAAGATATAATTGCTTCATACTACTAAATCAATTGTGTGTTTGTAATGACTAAACTACTAGTCATTCTACTGATATACTTACATCTATCAAAATTCATGTCCTATTGTTGTACTCAATAATTATCTAGGAAAGAAATTTAGATACTGAATGTACAAATAGTTAATATTACAATATGCCCTTCATTTATATTCATCGTCACTTATTTTTTTTGTTTACTTAAAAACGTTTTAGTATAAAACAAGCTCACATGCTTAGAGGGGTCGCTTTCAATATCATTGTGACATCTTCCTATACTAATTTATGGAAAATTTCATATCCAATGCCTTATTTCCACTAGCGACAATAACAATAATATTCCTTAACCACCTTTGGGAACTCCAAGTCACCAAGGATACATTCTTTGCATTGTTCTGATTCATCATTGGACCACAACAACTCCACATTATATGACACAAATTCCACACAATTGTTCATCCTTACACATCCACACATAATAACTAACTATGGATGCTTCTCACACTTTAGAAAACCCATCGTACATGCACATAAATAAACCTACATGCACATAAAAAAATTCTACATATGCATGAGATTAATCTTGCATATCTTACATATTTATAGGCCTTCATAAGGGAGTTACAACCAGAGCTACTAGCTTTGATACTAAATTAACCTACATGCACATAAAAAAAAATCTACATATGCATGAGATTAATCTTGCATCTCTTACATATTTATAGGCCTTTATAAGGGAGTTACAACCAGAGCTACTAGCTTTGATACTAAATTAGAAGATACCCAAGAATACCATAAAGAAACCAAACTCTCTTGAAGAAAGATTTATTAGATCTGATCCATTTCCAAATACATGATAGAATCCCATATTTATAGTAATGAGACAGATACAATAAATAACCATAACAACCAATTATAATTACAATGATATTGTCACCTATGTGGTTACAACTCACATTTATTGGAAAAAAACATTCTTTAGAAGAATGCACTAGAACTCTAATATATAATGCAATATATTTATACACAAAATTATGTATAAGATAGAATGACTATCTTAGCTAGCCAATCTAGTTAGCTGAGATAATATCTCAGCTGCACCTAAAACTAGGAGCTAAATCCAACTAATTAACAATTGTTATACGATGGTGAATATTACACAATAAACACAAGACAAGTAGAAGTCAATATCTCCAACATTTTACATGAAAAATAATTATCACACATAAAACTAGAAGCTAAATCCAAGTAATTACGCCGTGAGGCATTTCCTCTGGGAAGAATTCCCCCAACTATTATGCACTATCCAATCCAATGTTTGATGATTAATAGTTTTTCTACCATTAGATGCTACTGCTTTAACTATAACTGAATCTTGATTTGTGAAACCATTCACCTTGTTGATCTATTATAACCCATGAACATATTGCAGGTAATTCACCGACCTTTCCCTCATTATGTTCTCCTCAGCATGCATAGTGCTCCTGTGGGTTTTCCCTCTTAAATGTGTACTCCTAAATGTTACTCAATCATTTGTATATATTGTGTTAATGTCGAAATATATTAATGTAAAATTTCCAATATACAATGGAAAAGAGAATATCTTAATGTGAAAAGAGGCAGTTGTAATGTCCAGAAGATATTAATATTCATTTTTCAATATAAAATGGAAAGGAGAGTTCAGGAAATTCTTGATGTGAAGAGGTTTATTTTCCAAGGATGTAATCGATATGCATTTATGATATTATCAAGGTTTCTTTTATGGCATGGTGACTGGTATGTTCAAGTAGTCAGAGCTCTAACAACCCCATGAAATTAGGTCTGGAATGAAATTTCTCCCCCTAGTTTGTTTTTTTCCCATTGCAAGTGTGCTATGTTAAAGTTTCTTTGAAAAAGATTAAAAATATAATCACCCTCTAGCTTTTTTAATGGGTATTCTTTTCATTAAAAAAATTAAACTAGCAATTGCATCAGAAATATTCCATCTTTAAATTGATTCCACATTAATATAAAATAATTTTTTGTATTCAACAATGTGCTACTTTCTGCTCTCTTTTTCCATAAAAAATCTACAATAAATTTTCCAAATATAACTATTTGTTTACAATAAATAATTTTGGCAGGAGTTGTTACTGTCTGCGTATTTCATATGGTGAAAGAAAAAGAAACAATCCAGCTCCTCCTGTAGCTTTTTTAATAGATATTTCTTTGTTGAAAGGATTAATATAGAATTGCATCAGAAATATTCCATCTTTAAATTGATTTCCGCATTGATATAAAACACATTGTTTTGGTTCAACAATTTGTTACTTTCTGCTATCTCTCTTCCCATAAAAAACCTACAATAAATTTTCGAGATATAACTATTTGTTTACAATAAATATTTTTGGCCGGCAAAAAAGAGTTTTTATTCTGTGCCTATTTCATATGGTGAAAAAAAAAAGAAACAATCGGGCTCCCATAGCCTTTCTAATAGGTATTTTTTTGGTTGAAAGGATTAAATTAACAATTGCATCAGAAATATTCCATCTTTAAATTTATTTCAGCATTGATATAAAACATTATTTTGGTTCAACAGTTTGATACTTTCTGCTATCTCTCTTTCCACAAAAAATCTACAATAAATTTTCCAGATATAACTATTTGTTTACCATAAATAATTTTTGCAGACGAAAAGGAGTTGTTACTGTGTGCGTATTTCATATTGTGAAAGGAAAAGAAAAAATTTGGCTCAGTTCAACACTTCTTCATGTTATAAATGAACTCCTAGGTTTCTCTTTATTTTCCCAACTTAATGAACTCAGGATAAGATAGAATGTAGATGTCTTTTTCTTTTGCTAAAGATAATTAATTAGGTCTTTCTTTTTCCAACCTAATGAACTGGTGATAAGATAGAATGTAGATGTCCTTTTCTTTTGCTAAAAATAATTAATTAAGTTGAATGAGATAAAAATAAATACATATACATTGCTATAATATATTGGGTAATGTTTGGAAGATATTAATGTACAAATTCCAATATAAAATGGAAAAGAGAGTTTTGAATATCTTAATGTGAAAAGAGTCCGTTGTATTGTCCATAAGATATCAATGTACAATTTTCAACATAAAATGGAAAAGAGAGTTCCGTAAATTCTTGATGTGAAGAGGTTTATTTTCCAAGGATGTAATGGATATGCATTTATGATATTATCAAGGTTTATTTTATGACATGATGACTGCTATGTTCAAGTAGTTGGAGCTAGAGCAATTCCACGAAATTAGGTTTGGCATGACATTTCTCCCCTAGTTTGTTTTTTTCTCATGAATATTATTAGTTTCTAATAGGCATTTTTACAATACCGGGGTCAATACCCTGAAGAGAAAGAGAGAGAGAGAGAGGTGGATAGGAGGGAAGAAAATCATAATACCATGGACTAATACCATGGTCCATCTAGGTTTTTGATTATTATGTTATGGATCTAGGCTTTTAATTATTATATTACAATACCATGACTTATAAATACCACATACCCAAAAACCATAACTTATTTCAAAATCAAAATATTTTACAAATACTTTATTTTAGTTTAATTTTATAGCATTTCTTAATTAAATGTAAAAACAATAAGGTTATAATTACTTTTGAGGTATATCAAACCCTCCATCCAAAAACATTCCCATAGAGATTAAATCAAATTTTTAATAAATTAAAAATGAGAATACTTATATATATGTGTGTGTGTGTGTGTGAGTGAAATTTATATAATATAAATAGTATTATAAATAAGAGAGAGAGGAGAGGGGAGGAGAGAGGGAGGGAGATAGAGATGGATTTGGAGGAGGAAAGAGAGGAAGGGAAGACTAAATATATTGAGAGATAGAGGTGAAGGGAGAGATGGAGTGAAAAGGGATAGATGAAGATGGAACGAGGGAAAGAGGAGAAGAGGGGAGAGAGAGAAAAGGAGTGGATAGAGATAGGGAAAGAAGGGGAAGAGAGAGGCACAAAGAGATGTATATGGAGGGCAGAGGAAGGGGAAGAGCAATAATGAGAGAGGGAGGGAGTTAGTGATAGAGTTGGAGGGTGGAGAGAGATAGAGTGTGTGCGTGATGGGGGGGAGAGACAAAGGGAGGGGG
>APFE031730842.1:255934-269560 GCA_000404065.3 Pinus taeda | reverse complement strand
CTAGTGTCGAAGAATCCAAAGGTTTATAATTTTCATGGTGACTCCACTATTCAAAAACCTGTAGTTTGAAGAACTTCTTGGTGACTTAACTCTTTTCAAGATGGATTCAACTGCTTGAAGGTATCCTCCTATGAATTGAGCTCATATTCCTGGTTTTCTGAATTGTATTCCTTGTATAGATTTGCAAATAAGGCTGCCAAAGTTTAAAGATCAGGATGGAGAAGATGCTAGTTTGCATTTGGTCAAATTTCATTTTCATATTCACAGATTAAAGACTAAGTTTCTTGAAGATTGTCTGATGAAGATCTTCATGGCTACCTTGGAGGAAATAACATGGAAATGGTATGAGAGTCTACCATCTGCTAGTTTATATTCTCTAAAGGATTTTCAATCAGTTTTCTTTCAACATTATCAAAGCTACAATTTTTCCTTATCAATGATGGATAAATGTTGTGAAATTTCTGAAAATTTCTGAAAATTTATTGAAGATTTGTATGGGGATGAAGAATGTATGGAAGAAGAGATATCAGAAGCCCTTTATGATTTTTCCTCCCAACAAGAATTAGCAGTTTCCTCCTTGGATGAAATAGACTCGCATCAAAATAGAGAAAGACCTATTCCTGATCTTGAAAATGAAAATCACTAAGCCAATGTTGATTTCTATAAAACTCAGTGTTCTCCTCTATTTAAAGATGAAATAGATCAACTCCTGAAAAGCCATGTTACAACCCAAGTTAAGGCAGGTTTGTAGTGTTCACAAGCAAGAATGTGTGAGTGAAATTTCTTCCATTATTGAAAATGAAAATCTGGATTTAAATGATTACAGTCATGAGGTTGATGAAACTATATAGGAAGTTCTTATGAATAAGCCAATTTGTGATGTAGATTTCCTGCAAGGAGATCAGCTAACAGGGACTATTTTCTTTCATGAAGAGGAGAGGGCTAACGTGTTTAATAACCTTGAAGAATGTTTTATGTTCAAGGATGATTTAGATTATGAATTGGAAGAGTATAAGTCTGAGATAGACAATATGCCAGAGATAGAATCAGAGTTTCCCAACACTCAGGTAGAAGAAAGTCATACTTCCCTATGCCTTCCTATGGATCAACAATCAAGTGTTCTTTCAGATCAAAATGAAAGGAGTACTTGTATTTTTGTTGGATTTCAAGACAAGGTAACATTTCAGTTTTTTAAGGATCCTTACACTAATTTGTTGTAGCCATCCGGGAAGATGAATTTTCTTGTATTTATCGATCATGAGCACATGTTGAGTGAACACTTGGAGTGGCCTAGCTTTTTTTTTTATGCCTGATCAAGGAAAATATGAGCAAAATTCAAATAAGTGGACATTTGCTGGATTGGTTACACTGGAGGGATCATTACACATGATTGTATATATATCTTCAGCAGGTGGGTGGTCATAATCATGAATTGAAGCCCGAGGTGAAGCCCCTAAGATCCCAATGGTCTGCTTCCATAAGTAAGTTTAGTCTGTTTTAGAGTTTTGTCAAGGTCAATTAGTTAGTCAGTTTTTAGTTTGAGTTTAGTATTTGCATTTTGACTCCATGCCCAATGAATAAGGCTACCTCGTCTATGGTGTTCTTGACACCTCCAAGGAGCTTCCATCCCCAGCTAGAGCCAATGTTAGTGTCAGTCAGTTTTTCCTACCACCAGTGATCATATGTTCTCTTTCAGAATGTCCATTAGGGTTTAGGGTCAAGTTTTTGTCATTTTACTAGGTCCTCCATTTAAAAACTTTTGTCACTGGTTAGTATGTCTAGGGTTATTTTCACTTTCTCAAGAACTTTTACATGCCGGTCACGTTCATCATTCAGTTGAGTGTATCATTATTAAGAGAATATCATCATCATGTCAGTCATCACCATCATGATTTCACTCAGTCTAGTGTCTCCATTAGGTCATTAGGCTTTCAAAGTCACCAACACTTTCATTTCATGCATAAAATCTGGCATAGGATGAGTTGTGATAAGCAAGTCTTTTCAATAAATTCTGATTTCATATGTAATTTCATGTTTCTATATGTAATAAGTAATTCATAGCTGCAGTTTCAAAATTCCAAAAAGAAGGTACATTGTCCAAAAGAAGATACAAATTCGAGGTTACAAATGTCCAAGGCTGCGAGGTTCAAAATAATGAAAGTCATGTTTAAAAAAGACATGTGGGGCCCATTATCACTCAAAAGAGTATTATGCTATGTCTATAAAAGCCCAAAGAGATTCATACACATTCCATTTACCTTCTTATCTTACCTTGTCATCGAGATAATTCCTCCTTAGGTGAGAAAACACAGGGTTTTTCAGCCAAATTTGAAAATTTTGCTTGGTGATGCGCTTATAGACAAGGCGTTGCATTTCTGGAGGAGGTGTTGTGCACTGGTGAACTGCACTGTGCACGAGACAGGGTCTCCAAGAATTGTAACAAATCACTCAACTATGAGTGTTTAATCCTCTAAATCTAGTATTTTTTATCCTCTAAGCTTCATAATAGGTAATAACACTCCTTTGCATCCCCTCTTCCTTTGGAAAAACAAACAAAATGATTGTGAGTTTAGTCCTCTAGGGTTTTCTATGAGTTTCATGTTTTGAGCTTGCAAATAATCAATTGGAGCTATGAAACCATAAAATCACTCTCCATGTGCCTTTATATGCATGCAAATCATCATCCCTATTCACCAACAAACCATTTCCCTTCATTCCACTTCACCTCCCCACAAACCCTAGCCTAATCTATCAAATAGGGAAGTTTCCCTAGCTAGAATTGTGTTTAAATTTCCTAGCTCACCTCTCTCATTCATTTACCTTCATTTACCTTCATTTTGTAGAATTTCCCACTGTAGATCACCTGATAATGCAATATACTAAAGCAAAATAATTGATATACTTATACAAACAAACTTGCGGAAGCTTAATCGATTTTGAGCAAGATCAAATAGAACACATATAACAGAGAATGATAAATCAGTCACACATGAACATAGAAGAATACTATGGGGAAAGCCTCAGCTAAAAACCCCGATCTCTGTATTATCATACAAGTGGAAATATTTTCGGATTACACAAAGCTTTAGCTCACAAGCTATCCAACTCTCAGTACAATCCCTCAATGCTGCTCATAGACTGAATAGACACAACATATGCCTTGCTCCAGTCCTCCAAGCCTCCTATTTCCTTACGCAGTTTCTCCTGGGTCCTCTGGCTGCCACCTGTGTGAATTCACCTCTCACACAACTCACCAAACTCAGAAGTAACTGCGCAATCTCCAAGGAATGAGTTCCTTTTGCATGCAAGAGATATCCTCAATGGAATATTCCTGCAACTGATAGTACACTATTCCATCCTCTGATATCAACTGGGTCTCTAACTGAACTGACATGCATGAGTTATTTATGAGAGAATATTCAGTTATCTGAAGTACACTAGTTACATGCATGCATCCATTAACTAACTGAACTCACAATTAGTTCCACAAACTATTGGAACTAATCTAACTGGAATTAACTCAATTAACTAAGCTAACTAATTACAACTCAAAGTTCAACTCATCTCGATCTCCTTAATTAAGGGATAACTTCCTCAATCAAAGGGATAACTATTGCATGTCTTCACATAGACGCCATGTTTGATTTTCTCCAACTAATTAACTCAAGATGAATTAATTAATTGTTTTTCAAACAGCTGTTAAGATCAAATTCGAATTTTAATTCTCAATTTTAGTTCAGGGACTAACTAAAATTGGAATGTATCCCGAAATGCTATTTATATCAATGCTATTTTTAGCACTTCTATATTTAGCATTTCTTGTTGCTATTTTCAACATCCTACTTACTTCATTGCAGATTGTCATCATTTGGGTCTTGAGCACCATTACCTCTGTCAGTTAGGTGATGGAAGGCATCATGGATGTGTCACTCCATGTGACCCATGCGCCCTTCAAAAACATCCATTTGATCCTACAACCTTTGTTGATTGCGATGAAGTGATGCTTGATGATCTAGAATGCGACCCTAATTGTGCAGAATAATAGAAAAGAAAATGATAGTATCATTGTGGTGTACTTGGTGGTCTTGAGCTAACTAGTCCACCAAATCTTTGACGAGGTGTATTTGAGCTTTAATGGAATTAAAAGGGGGTGGAAAATCAGCATGCCCAAATCAACAATCTTCAATGAATCGTTGCTAATTCATTTCTTGTTGTGATGCCAACAAACCCCAAATTAATGCATGTACCTCTTGCAGCTTAAGAGATTTCAAATTTCCAAGAGTCATATGTAGTAAAATAGATGTGTATATATTATAATCCACTAGCAGAGGTTTGGACAACTTTTTGTATATGATACAAAGGATTATAGTGTATATCCTCGAAGATTGACGATTTTGTCGTTGCATTTTAGGTTATTGATTGTAAATTAATTCAATTAACATTTGTAAATACACAAATCATGCCATTTGTATGATTTCATGTCCATGGTTACTTTTTCGTTTTCTAATTTACATTTTTTATGTAATTTTCGTTTTCTCTATATGAAAAAATATGGCACGGTTTTGAATTATTATAGAATTAAAAAAACCTTGAATGACAATTCATTGGTTATTTTTAGGATTCTTTGATGCAATGTCATATGTTCATGATTAGTCATATCATGTTTCTTCTAAAAGAAAATTTCCACTTCCAAATAAACCCTCAAAATAAAAGGGACAAAGCCACAAAACATAGAGCCTTTTTTAGCAAAAACATAGGGAAATTTGAGTAGGATTTGAAATTTCTTAAAATAGTGAATGTCTCAATTTTGAGCTCTTTTACCAACCAGTGCTGCAGGGAATCGCAGTCCTACCATTTAAGTCGAAATTATGTTTTTCATAAAAATTACAAATTGATATATGAAGTGGAAAACAACATTTCTATTTCAATATTCGTATCTGTGATTTAAAATGTTTAACTAAAATTATATCCATGCACGGGAGAAATACCAAGGACAAACCATTCTCATACAAGTGACTTGCCTCATACATTGACTTCATAATGGTGATTGAAATTCTCCTTTAATGAAACAATCTTTCATAAGTAATAGAATGCAAGATAGAATTGAGAAAAACTATCTCAAAACAAATCAGAGTTAAATATAGTTGTTCTAAACACATGAGCCACAACTTCTATATTCACCACTAAGCCAAACACTGAATGAAATATTGAGAAGCGTCAACTACAAAAATCACAAACAATTATTCGCTTTTGCAAGCACTGAATGAAACTTCCAATCCATTACAAAATAAATATATATTTTACTACTCCTTCTTGAGCTTCCATGATCCATAAAATGCCATGGATATTCCACTCAATAGTTCATCACAACAAATCTTATAATAACATATTAAAATTTTGAATTTTTACACTATTACAGTTTTATTAAACTTCTAGATCTGTAAATTTAACCGTAATTAGTGCATTAATGCAAATGGAAATTATGTAGAAAAGTAGAGAACGAAAAAATAAGCTCACACGCACACATAAGACACAATATATGCTTTGGGAAACCCTTTTAGGAGAAAGCCCAGATGGAAGGTGAGGCTACTTCGCTATCCTTCTATGTCTCGTAAATAAGGCTACAGATACAAAGGAGTAATTTTTGTGGCTTGTGGGATGCTACAGTGCACAAATCCTCTCTTTGTGCTCTACCTCTTATCTCTCCTAGCTATCTTTTCTGAAATATGGAACAAAATTATCTCAAAAGAATGGAATGCATCTTCCTCCCAGTGGCCTGGTTATAACACAAGTGAATAGCCTACTAGTGATTAAGTTTGACTACATCAACTCTTAACTAGAGTTACGATATAGACCCTTCTAGAATCTTTTACATCAAAAACATGTGGCTAGCCCCTTTTCCATGAATAATGCGGGCTGACGCAACATCCTCCCGAACTATAGGTGTAAAAACAGGAAGGTCAACTTTTGAGTGGAATAACTTTTGCATACAGACTCTGGTTGTCGCGCTTCTTACACCGTTGAAAATATCTCTATGTGTAGAATAGCATGAAAAAATTCCCTGATAAAGTGGAACATTTTTACCCCAAAAAAATGTCATTTGATGCCTCAAAACGCTCCCGGAAGGTTTCAGAATTTGTTTTGCCAAATTGGGTCCCACTGGTAAAAATGGTCCCATGAGCTGATTCCTCCACTTTTTTCGCTTTGAATGTATCGAGATGGATGACAAATAATATAATGGTCCAATATGGATCATTCCATGTCAGGAAAATGCAGTTCCTTGAATTTTTACCTAATGTCTCTCCAATCTTGAGGAAGCATAATACAGGTATATAAAAACTCAGAATTGACACCTATCATGATCATCAAAATAAGGGTGACTAAAATCTTCCTTTGCTAAAATACTATTTGTGAGATTGTACTGCAACATTTTTGGCAAAGTATGACTAATTTTGTCATTATCTTAATATCTTCAAGGGCAAAAAGATTTTAAAAAAATGACAATCTTATGGGTTTGAAAACAAATGAAGAAGATGCAGTAAGAAGTTCTAAACCACTAGGAGAAATATTTGGGACTTAGGAAGCGAGGTCCATAGGCTTCCATTTAAGATATCCATGACAATCATGTAGACCTTTTACACCAAGCCACATTTCCTCCTTTGGAGTTCCAAACAAACTTTCAAACAAGAATGCAATTCAATTCAATTCATGTTGAGATCGAATGAGCCATCACTTTAAAATGTATTCCAAACCACTTTGTAAGCATAGTTTAATATGTGATGAAGTTGTGTCATTTCTGAATCCCCGAAGAAAAGTAGTTCTCTTAGCTAAAAATACCCAAAGGAGGATTTTGATATCAATTCTATGACTTACAAACATTCATTAACTAACATCTTTATACACAAAAATATCCTTCATAATCATGAAAAAACTAATAATTCAATTAATTGGCCCAAAATTGTTAAATATTAAAATACCTTTATGGTATTAGAATCCTCCTCTTTGACAAGATGAAGCCAAGCAGAGTAAATGAGGGATTCATGAGTAAATATATTTGATAATTAATATATCTAATAAATATATTTCAATCATGTTTCTATTTTTAATAATTTTTTGTTTAATTTAAAAAAATACAAATTATTTTATCATTTGATGGGACTAATTGAAAATTCTCTACATGTAATGCAATAGAAAATACATGATAAGAATAATTAAATTCAGTTAAAAAAAAAAAAAAAAAATTAGAGAAATTGTTCTAATCACAACATTACCAAAATTAATTATCAAAAATATGATTGAGTAATGTGATCCAATTGCGTGCATGGCACACCCAATATTTATTGATTGATTGAGCTGTAAGAATCAGTAAAGCATACCCATTAAAAGTTGCAAAATAGGAAAATCCATATTCATCTATAAGTTTATGCTGTAGATGTGTAAATATATTAATATTTTTTTATTGTAATATCTTAGTAAATATATTTACCTAAGGTCACATGCCAAATAATCTTGAAAACAAGAATGATAAGTTCAATTGATTTCTTTATTTAAGATAGCACTTAATAATCCTTGCTCGTAGAGATGGTTTTCCATTTCTTCTATAAAACTTATGATGTGCATTCCTCACTTCTTTAATGTTTCAGATCTTTTAATCTAAGCCTAAACCTCCATGCACTAAGATAATCAATTCCAAAAACCCTGTAGCTAAAGTAGTATTGTTTTGTGAGTACTTAATTAGTTCTAATTTCTATCTACTATGAGATAATTGAGAAAAGATAAGCATAGGATACCTTGGGATTTTGATTCTCATGTCTCTATTTATGCACAGAGAACTGAAAATGATAGTTAATGATTGAAGGTTGTGCAAATGTAGGCAGAAATAATTGTTGGAAGTAATGACAATGATGGAAGTTGCACAAACCTTATCGGTGGCATAGAATATGAAGAATATGACTAAAAGAATGATTGTTTGATTATGCTCCAATGTACATGCCATAAAGGTGAAAATAAGACCTTCAAAATATGAATCAATGAAACAATTTTATATATATATATAATATATAGAGAGAGAGAGAGAGAGAGAGAGAGAGAGAGAGAGAGAGAGAGAGTAAAGTTAAACATTATAGAATATATTAGTCAAAAGCTCAACTAATGGGTAGTCAAAAGAAAATTGATAGGAGAGAGAGAGAGAGGAGAGAGAGAGAGAGAGAGAGAGTAAAGTTAAACATTAGAGAATATATTAGTCAAAGCTCAACTAATGGGTAGTCAAAAGAAAATTGATAGCTAGAGTCTTACCTTGGTAGGGGCTAATAAGTGGAGAATGTCCTACCTTAAAGCATCCTCTTTTTCACCATTCCATGATCCTTCAACTAAAGAAGATGCACCTGAATCCCAATGCAAAATAGAAGGACGTGTTGGTTTAGTTAACTTTTATCTCTTCCACTTAATTGAATAAAAGTTGGTGTTATAACAATTTTTTACCTATGATATTTATTTCTAAATTGTATATTTTTTCAAAGGAAAAAAAAAATGTATCCACATTATGTAATAAAGTTTGGTACATTTTTATAAATTCCTCTTTAATTAAATTTTAGGTGTAAATAAGTTTGTTTAAAAATTATTTGAATAATGTCGTGAGTGATTATCAGCTGAGCAATTTCTGATGACGTTGATCATCTCTGCCACAATCAAGGGGCATGACTATATTGCAAGACCCCTTGCACTCTCGATATTTAATGAAGGAGGGGGGTCTGCAAAATAGTTTCATTAAAACAACCCATCCCTATGTGTCACGTGCACAGCTATTGCAGAGCCCCCCCTCACGAATACCATTTACCACCACACTTGCCCACACAAACTGCTTTCCACTCATTTTCTCCCTCTGCCACCACTTCCACTACTTTATCACTTCCGCCAAATTGATCCCCACCATTTTCTCTGATAGTTTAACCATTTAAGCGGTATGTCACCAATGAATTCCTGTCAACATCTCGATCACTATTTAGTGACGAGCCAAACATTAATTTCAATAATGGCTATCTGAAATCATATGCTAAACTAGTTTCACATCTATAAACCTATCATTTTCCTTCATTTTTCCATTGTTTGCAAAGGTGCTCAGCGACAGAAGATTTCTTAATTTCACAGTCAACCACTTCAATAATTCAGCAGATCATCAAGTACTCTTTATCCCTCGTTCTCTTCTTAATTTGAAATGGATAGCCAGAAGAGAAAAGTTAAGATCTTTGTTGAAAACCCATTGCTTGCTCCTGTCCCTAATCTATATGAATTCCCTCTGGTAGATACTGATTTCAAAATCATAGAAACAAAATGTGAATTTGACTTATATGAACTCCACAATTGGGCATTTCATAAATTTGAAGATGGTAGTGATGAATTCAGCTTTTGGGAATCGATGTTACCACAATTTTTTTCCCTCAAACTTATCATTTCCTTGATTTTATTACTTGGTGTGAAAATCGTTATCTACCTAGCTAGAGAGAAATGGTACCGAGAAATGGCAAATCTTTGTTCTCTACAACCCCATAATATTTATACCAAGCCTTGCAAATCAACCATCTAAGTTCCCTTCACACATTTTCAATCGATTCATTGATGAAAATCTTCCATAAAATCACCTTTCAATAGAAAGCTAGTATCTTTGAGTCTTTCATGCGAGAGGATTCTGAATTACCTCATCATATTCCACCATATTCTTCAATAACCTTTCCAGAAATGTCCAGACAAGTAATTTCAATGGCTTGTCTTTTAGGCTGCCAAAGTGATGAATGGGTTGATGAAGTCATTTTGGTGTTTATGCCGGTCTTCTCATCTCATAAGAATCCCTCTGTTCTTTTCAATTTTTTCTATTTTATTTTAGGCATCATTCATGAACCATTATTGAAGTTTAGTGTAGAAATATCTTTTAAACATCAATTTGTATTGGTGTATTTATTTTTATATCATCAGTCAGAAAGGTTCAAAATGCCACTTCAAAATATTGACTCATATGGAAAGCTATAGTATGTTATTCAATGGACCTCATTATTCAGAATAAATTCAAAAGTTTACTCTTTCAGTGATTTTGTAGATCAATTCGTATTTATGTCATTGTGTTCCTTAGTAGTGATGATGTCCCAAGGATATCAACATAAATTAAAAGGATTTTTCATCTAAGTGAACAGTCAAAGGTAGGAGATTGGTACTTGTATCAAATTTTCACAGAGATTAGAGTTTATGGTTCTGAGTTTCAACCATACAAACTGTCAGTTTTTGTTCCCATGAGGAATTTTGCTCTAGAATTGAAAAGGCAAAGTTTGCATATGGCTGAAATTAATTTTGCACCCATAAAGAAAAAGGCCCAATTTAAACTAAAAGCCCAAATTGGTCCATTCATAGTAAATACTAGAGTAGTTGATAAGGAGGTGGAAAAATTGTTAAGACAAATGGAGTTTAAGTTTCAGTTGGACTTATGATGTTTTGGGAGTAATTTCATCTATTAGAGTTGAACAAAAATATGCTCCTTATACTCATATCTTGAAACCTGAAATTGAACAATATGGCAATTAGGAAGTTTGAGAGGAGAACACTTTACAGGAGGTTGTAGAGCAGGCTTCTAGTCAAAGACCATTAGAAACTCCAAGACTTAAAGAGCACAAGTGAAATTATTTCTCCTACTCGTTCAAGTTCCAAATCAAAATAATTCGGTGTTGTTAAGAGGAGGAAGACAAAGAATACAATGGAAGAATTATCATAAGTAAAAAAATATAGAGGTATCTACTACAATCATGTTATTCTTATGTTTTGTCTGCAACAAACTGAAGAAACAATTACCGATACATCTACTTCCCCTTCTTCTGGTGAGGAAATTATTTTTGCTAGGTTCATAGAAATGAAGAAGAAGAATGAAATGTAAAGCATGCTACCTATTCTGAGATTTGGAAGAAGCCCTCTACTCCTCAAACTAGACTATTGTCTACATTGGACCCTGACAGAGGAGAATTTAATTGGCATTTCTTGATCGAAAGGTCACAAGTCCAAGAACAATAGAGGATTACAAAAATTTACCATTCTCTTTTGACACTAAATAAATTCATCCCATAGATTAGATTGATCTACACAAACAAGTTAGTGAAATGATTTATTCTTCCCTAACCAATTTCTTCCATGGCACCTTCAAAACTACAAGCTTTTTAAAATAATATTCATTCTCAACTTAATTTAGAAAAGATGACATCTTTAGCAAAGGATACAAGAATAAAAGCTTTAGAAGATTTAGTAATCAAATTAGGATTAGATCCTAATGATGTTGATGCTGCTCAAGGAATTATTAAGAACATGAATTCAGTCATTCAAGCACCGAGGAAACAATTGGAATTACCAATAACTGAGAATCCTCAAGCTCAAGAAGTAGGGAAATTAGAGAAATAAAAAGAGAATATGTTGCGCGTGATTTTTTAGCAAAACACACAGGTTCAGACAATGGAGGCATACATAGAAAAACTTATGATAGAGAAAGAAAAACAAGTCAATGTAAGAACTTCTATAGCCGAAACATAGTTAGCCACCTAGGATGCAACTGAACAGTTATCGAAAGCCATGGGAGATCTATCATTGAGGAATATTGAAATCGAGAAACTTAAAGCATCATTACAAAATGCAGAAGATAATAAAGTCAAAGCAAATAATGCATAACTTATAGAGGTACAAAAGAATTTAAATCTCACTAAACAACTTGAAAAAATATATGGATGAATCAATCAGTGCACAAAATCTGTCAAAAGCTAAGGAAAAGATTTGGATAGGCATAAATTTAGCCATTTCATATATTTATACATCAATAGAAATTGTTTTTGAATAGGAACAACTGGTGCACAAAGCAAAATCAGTTGTTGCTAAGATCAAAGAGGACCTAGACAATAAACCTAGAGAAGAAACAAGGATTATCAAAGTTTTGTATTCAAAAAATAAAGAAGAAATTGAATACATGGGTATTGAAGACTGGACATATGTAGTCCTTGAAGTGAGAAAAGTTTTGACAAAGAGTAATTTGATGCTACAATTAGAAAAAAAAATGCAAAAACCTAGAAGTTCAGGTCAAGAGGTTTCATAAAAAAAAATTATGTTCTTCAGTGAAAAGGACTCTCGTCATTAAGGGATTCTTGTGGCCAATTGGTCCAATAAGAATATTATCAGAAGAAGTTACACGATATAGCAATAGAAAACTCATAATTTTCCAAAGTAAAAGGAAATGTTGGTGGTAAAACTTTTCTCCAAGGTTTAGAAAATGATTTATTCATTTCATATGAAGTTCACCACATTTTTGTAACCAAGCCCACATTTGAAAAGTATATTGAGGTAGATGAAACATATAGGAAAGTAATTAAATTTTCATATCTAGATAATGATAAGTGGGATACTTTCCACGAACTTATCAAGTAAATAGAAAGCAGATTTGGAGGTAGGATTTGGGCAAAGAAAAATGAGCAAAATCAACAGAATTAGATTTAAAGGAATCAGTTGGAAACTAAGTCTTCGAATAGTGTATTGATTCCACTACATTAGTTTCAGAATTTCTTTTTTGAGTTGTATTAATTATAGTTATCCAAATTATTTTGGATAAAACTTTATTTTTATGTAAAAGATTGTAATAGATTAGATATTTTTTAGAAGGCTATATAAATACTTTGTAATTCAAAGCAAGAAGGGTTGATACTTTGATAGAACCAGAGACATTATTGTATTTCTAGAAATTTTAAAGATAATAAAAGGCTTCTAGCTTCAGTTTCTAGCAACATTTGTGTTCATGTGAGTCTCCTTTATGTAATAATTTTTGTTATTTTTCATGTATTTGAGGTAATATAGAAGTACTAGGTAAGGCTAGGTCTATTTTTGACCTCTATGATAGCCCCTGCAAAGTTATTATCATCACTCAGATTAGCTAATTAAACAATTGTTTTAAATTAGTACCTCTACATCATTCAATTATTGCCTTCTGTCATCTTTTAAATGTATAATTGTTAGCTATAGAAATTTTTCTATATGCCTCTTCTTTCTTTGATAATATAAATATTTAGGAAGGATATTTAATTACCATATATCTTCTTTTTCATCTATCATAAAAATTTAAAGATTGCATGTTATTAGTATTGGATTTTAAAAAGAATTTGATGATGATTCTGCTTTAATGTTGAGAGAAAGAAAATATTTAACCTTGGAAGACATGAAAACTGATGCAATTGAGGTAGAATCTAAAATAGCAGCATCAGGCAAATTGAGAGCAAAGGCAGTAAAAGAAGAAAGGAAATTGAAAGCAAGAACAAAATTTGGGTCATCTTCGAAAATTAAGGAAGAGGAACATAAAGTTAATGAAATTACTTAAATGTTGAGGAACTTGTCTAATAGAATTTCAAGGATGGAAACACAATCTAGACAAGTACAACAAAATGTGAATAAACCACCTGAAACCTATACAAGACCTTTTTAGCCACAAATTTTACAGAGAGAAAGAAAAAATAATGATCAACAGATTCAACCTCCATTGATGATTGTTATGCCCCTATACTACTAGTGTAACCCCTTATTGTTATTAGTACAACCCCCTTATTATATTGATGTACCCATGTA